>LGTU01000731.1:0-18462 GCA_001314425.1 Phytophthora pluvialis | reverse complement strand
GGTATAAAATGGAGCCAACCGTGCAAGGTATTGTCTCCGTTCGGCAGGAACACTTTCTCGTGCGCGCTTGGTTAATTTTTTCTTGACAAATCCAGATCAAACCGCAGCACCCGACACACAGTGGCGTCCGAAACATTGTCGAGATGAGGGAAGCGCTCAGCAATGGCAGCTTTAATTTCCTCGAAATAAAAACAGGGGTGAACTTTCACATAGTCATCGATAAAGTTGAGAACTTCGCGAGGCCATCGAGATGAGCGCTGCTTCTCTCTGATCTTCTTGTCAACGTTACCAGCCGACTGGAAATATTGTAGCCACCGGCCCAAAGTACGCTCTGCGATGCCTAGCACGGCAGATACCATCTGAACAGGGACGTCGTACTCATACAGCAGAATGACAGCTCTCCATCTTAAGTCTTGCGAGTAAGTCATTGTAAGCGAGAAAACTCCGAATGGCGAGGTGCTTGCCGGCATTCGGGCTTTTTCGTCTTCGAAGGCCTAGTGATCTGAGCTATCTTGCCTCTAATCTGAGCCGTATCATTAGCAAACGGCATAGCAAAGCAGACCTGGTACCCTAGTCCCTTGTCTGTTAATCTGAGTTTAAGACATCGACTTTGCCAAAATGAGTGAAAGAGACAATACTCTAAATCGCAGCAGACGGAGCCCAACCCGAGCCAGCTGCTGTTTGCCACCTTTACCCTTAAAACGTCGCGCAAAAAAGTCTGAGAAAAGCGCTCAATCTCCATTTAGCGCTGAACAGCTCAAGTTCACCACCCTCTTCTTTTTTGTCGTTGCCAATGCCGCGCGCGCCGCTGCCCCCGCGGCCGGCGCTGTCCTCCATGCACGTGCTGGCGCATGGCCCCAAGGACGAGGACGACCACGCGGTGTGGCTCACGGCCCCGGCCGTGCCGGTCCCGACGCAACCGTCACGCTTCTCGGCCAGCAAGCGTCGCGCGTCCTCCCTGGGCGACATGTTCCCGCGCCCTCGGACGTCCCCGTCGCCGGCCAAGACGCTAGCCAGCGCGCTGCACTCGGTCTCGGTCCGGACGCACCAGAAGCTGGCCAAGCTGCGGTCCCAGTCGGACCAATTCATGAAGAAATCGAGTCCCAGAGGCGGCTGGCGACTGAAAGTGAACAACCCCATCCGAAGGGCCACGCCCGTGGCCAGCCGCAGGTTCCGGTGGGGCGAGCAGGACGCGCTGCAGCATGCGCAGGGTGCCTTCGAGTACCACGGAGAAGACGCCGGCGCGGCGGCCACCTACTTCCACGTTGTGGCGGACGGCGTTTCGTCCCCTTTCGGCCGCCAGTCGCTCGCAGCTTGTGACGGCGCGCCGGTGTCGTCCGCTATTCTGTCGGCGGAGGTCGTGCGCTGCGTGCGCGTGGTGCTGGAGGAGCTCACGAACCACAACAAGGAGGCGCTGGACCAAGCGGCCTTCGAGAGCGCGGTCGTGGACGCCGTCAAGACCGCGCGCATCAACTGCTTCCAGCACAGGAAGTCGAGGCTGGCCACGACGCTGGCCGTGGCGTACTTTAACCGCTGGACGGGCAGGCTCATGACGTTCTCGCTCGGGGACTCCAAGTGCCTGGTGGTGCGCCAGGGGGCGGTGGTCTACGAGACGCTGGCCGTGCTGCGCGAGTTCAACGTGCCGACGGTGGTGAACTTGAAGGAGCAGGTGGTGCCCAGAGACTATGTGGTGCAGAGCTTTGCCCTGCAGGAGGGCGACGTGTGCCTGTCGTTCTCGGACGGACTGGGAGACAACGTGTACAAGGAGGATATCACCGCGGCTCTTGCAGCACCGGAGCTGTGGGGGACGGAGGGGTCGGGATTGCAGAGTGTCTGCGACCAGCTTGTGAACATGTCGAAGATGCACGAGAAGATGCCGGCGAACGAAGACGGCGTCGTCAGTAAACCAGTGCTGTATCCGTTCGCGACGGCGGCAGTGCTCGAGTACCGTGAGCGCACACTGGAGGAGAAGAAGCTGGCTGCAGGTGCTCCTCTAGACGCTAGCAGTGTTGACCACATGGCCGTGTCGCTCGAGCTCATGGAGAGACACAAAAGCAAAGAGACGCTGGACCGCCACTTGCTACTGCGCAGACCCTCGCGCAAGCACCACTACTCACTCATGCAGCTCAAGCTGATGGCGGAGATGCAGACGAAGAAGCCGGACGACATTACCCTCTTCATGACGCGTTTCGTGCAAGGCGGGTGCTATTAGGTCAGCTTTCCAGTCTTGCTACCGATGTCTGTCTATTCGTCTCCGCAAGGGCTCACTCACATATCAGCGATGGGGTTCGCATGGATGGTGACGGACTTGATCACGATCTCCTTAAGAGGTCGGTTCTTGGCGTCTACGGGTGTCTTCTCGATGGCATCCAGCGTGTCCATGCCGTCGATGACCCTGCCAAACGCCAAAGTCCAGTGGAATGGTTCGTATTTATTAGTCACTCGGTCAGTATCGTTAGTTTATCACCGCCACGGACGCACTAACTCGCGCACCGCGAGTACATTCACCACAGCTTGTTCGAAAGCAAAACATGTTTCCCACGTACTTGCCAATGATCGTGTAGACGTTGTTAAGGTGCGGCTGCTTGGCGTACGTGATGAAGAACTGCTGCTTGTTGGTGTTGGGCCCGCTGTTGGCCATGGACACGATGCCGCGGCAGTTGTGCTGCTCACCAGGAAAAACATCCGTCAAGTCAGTCGACAGCAGTCTACACTGGTCCCCACTACCAGCCAATGTCGTACTCTGTTCTGCGGGTGGAACTCGTCATCGATAGCTCCGCCCCAGATGCTCTGGCCGCCTTTGCCCGAGCCCGTCGGGTCTCCTCCTTGCACCATGAAGCCCTTCATGTTGCTGTAGCATAGGTGAAATACACACACAAAGGTGAGTGGACGTACGTCTCTTACTGTTTTATTGTAGAAATGGGCTTCACCGGTGGAATTTGGTGCCGTCGTACGCGCCGCTTGCACAAAGAGCCAGGAAGTTCTGCAACAGCAGCTAAAACGTTAGACAAGAGGCCTAAAAAGTGTCGGAACGAAGGGATTCCGGCCGTACTTCGGCTGCGCGAGGCGCCGTATCGCAGCAAACTTCGATCTTGATGTCGCCCAGCGTCGTGTGCAGTGTTACAGACTGAAAGCAAGTGAGATAAGGAGTCAGGGCCATGCAGAGAGCTCGAGCTCGGGGAGCTCAGCAGCGACAGCATTACCATGGTCGATGGCTCCTATGTCAACAATGGAATGGACCAATCAATGGTTTTCCGTTGAGTTTGAGCCAATCCGACAGCTAGAGTTTACAAGAAAGCTTTGAGAAAAAATATACCGACTAGGCATGGCTACATTTGTGGCAGCTTCAACGTCAACCGGACATGCGGAGCATCTCGTAAAAGCGTCGTATCCTTTTAGCAGATCGAGAAGCTGCTTCTGTGTCTGCAACGGTAGACTGAGCTCTGCTTGTATCCAATGGCAATACCTCCGCTGCCGCAGCAGACAAAGGAGCTGATCGAGCGGGACAAGTATCATCGAGTTCACTGCAGAGCAATGCACTCGTACCAGTTCGAACTGCCTTGTCCTCGCGGGTTCTTGCTCTTACTTCAACAGCCTCCGTCTTGGTCTGCTTGATTGCTAGTTGGCACTGCCGACAGCCGGCACTGTCAAGCTTGCGCATGCGGATAATCTCACACAGTTTGCAGTATCGTTTAGTTGCCACTTCTGTAGGCTCGCTCGCGGTGGATGGAGCCGAAGACGCTCGAACCAAGCTGGAAGGCTCTATTGTAGTCGTGGCAGCATGACCTGGAGGATCTTCATCCTCAGAGTCAGAGGAGATGACGATAATTGCCGACTCGTCAACTTGACGAGTAGATTCCATCTGAATTGCATCTATAACAAACAAAACAAGGTAGCCGAAACGACAGAAGACAAACTAGTGAGCACGTTGCAGCGTTGCGCACGAATTCGTACCATTGTCGCCTACTGCTGGCAAGGGGCCACTGACATCGTTGGTCGCTGAATCTGGGCTATCGCGTAGGGTAATCGCAGCGGCAGTCGCAGCAAGCACGACAGATTCATCATCATTCACATCCCGTACAAATAAAAATTCACAGTCATCGCTGGCGTCAGAGCTGGTATCTCGCGGCGGCGGACGCCACCTACGCCCGTTTTGGCCATCGCCCAGCCCAAGCAAACACTCTGCAGCACTAGCAGCCGCCAGGCGAAAAACTTCACGCTTGTCCTCGTGACTTCCGCTGGCAATTTCAACTCTCCCAACGACGAAGCTCCAGTGGTGAAGTCGTGCACCACAAAAGTAGTTTGTCCCTCGTGGCAAAGAACAGTTAATTCCCCGTTCCTTGAGATTATTCCACCCGCGCAGGAACACATTGGTCAAATCCACATCGTCGCCCTGCCGCGTCCGATAAAGCTCGAGGCACTGTTCGACCTCGGACTTGCAATCGCGCCACGAAATCGCCTCGTCTCGCATTGCCTTGATGGCGTTTTGAAGCAGTGCCGCCGTAGATGGGCCCTTCAACTTAAGCCAAACACGATTTTCTACCATCATCGCGACCCGATTGCTTTGCATTTGTACGTGCACATGGGGTTTGCTAGCACGCTCAATTTTCTTTGAGCACTGGATGTACCACCTCATTTTCCGTGGTTTGATCGTAAAGTTCACAACGGGCTTCAATTCATTCGGCAGGTCCTGAATGAACTGCGATAGTACATGCTGGATGAACGGGTCGTGAGACGAGAAGCTTGGCTCGGAATCCATATCGGTATCGTTTGATGCACTTTGCTCGGTATCTGCCGCCTCAATGCCGCGAGTTAAGTATGCAGGCCCCATAATGCGTGAAGGGCGAGACGCAGTCACAGGTGGGAGTTTTTCAGACACATCGGTAGACGCATTTTGTTGTCGGTACAGTGGTTGCTCAACTGATAAATCCATACTGCTTTCCTCAGATTCATAGCCGTATGTGGCATCATCACTGCTTCGATTTTCGCAAGTAAATGGGAGCGAGTTTGCAACCAACGAAGAATTTCGTGGCTCTACCTGATGGACATCGTAACTTCTTTCGATTGTATCGCCAATACCGTGAATATCTCTGCAACTCACCCGATTCTCCTTGTCATCATATCGTGGCCGAAGTGCTCGAAAACGCCCGTCACACGACCCAGAGCCTCTGCTATCTTCTCCTTTTCCAACACTCGTCGAAAACGAAGCTACGTTTGTCCTTTCAGAATCGCTGCAGTACTCAGAATACCCATTCGAGTAGGCTGGTGGTGGTACAAAATGTGGATACGGGACGTAATTGACTTCACTAGTGCGCTCATATCCGGGTTGGTGGTGCTCCTGGCTGAACCGTGGATGAACCCATCTCGAATTGTTGTATGACCTTGATTGACAACGCTCACACGTTGGTCTGCTTTCTCTTGCATGTTCTCCAAGAGTTGAATACGGTATTGCTCCCATCAAAGAGATATCTTGAGGTCGAGGTGGAAAGCTAGGCAATGACGAAGCAGCCTGTGAAGGTTGGTTACATGCTTCTGGGAGTCTTGAAGGAAATGCTTGTGGTTCCGCTATTCTTCCAGCTCCCGCACTACTCGTTTCAGTAGTCAAAGGCAGGGACTTATAAGCCAGACGCGACATTCGAGCAAGGCCACGCAGTGATGATCGGTTACCATCGTTTTCACCCCCCAACTTCACGCCCGAATTTCGTATCGTTCTTCTTGGTTGAGGCCGTCGTGCAGCTTGCTGTAATCTTCGGGCACTCATTTGGGAAGATACCGCAAGGCCTGGTGTAGTTGGGACTCGAGGCTCAAAATGCGCGAGCACCTCGTTAAAGTGCATTCGAGGTCCGAGGCGTGGCCTTTTCCGAGAGCCCCAGCTATTCGCGCTGCTATTGTCCCGAACTGTCATTCCACGAGGGGGAAGCAACTCTGTCGATCGATTGTCATGGCTCACAGCGGCTCCTGAAGTTGAAATGGTGCTAGGAAGCTTCCGGCGCGGGATCACAAATGGCGTGACAGCCTCGGTATTCTTCTGTTCCTCAGATTCACCCTCTTCGCTCCCAGTGTGCGCGTCTCGTTTTGCCTCCACAGTACTTACGATCAAAAACGAATCGCTTCGTCCCGATGAATTCATTTCTTGAACTGCTGCTGCTTCTGCATTCGCCAGACATTGCAACCTGAGTGCACGATACAGCTGACACAGCCCACGGTCTTCGCAGTATCTTGCATACGAATTGCACAGCACGTTCCGGCAGAAAGGATTTCGGCACCGATTGACTGCGTCGCCGTTTGGTGCTTTCTCCTGTTCGTCATCTGCATCATCTTTTTTGGCTTCTTGCTGAAATGTGCCTGCGTCTGCTAGGGCTGCTTCCACATCGCCCTCTCTGTAGGTTCTTGGCAGCATTCGCGCTTGCGCTTGCAGATTCTTGGAGCTTGCTCAGACCTGACTGATGGTTTACGATAAGAAGAGCGAGCGATACGATCACTTTCCATCCTCTGAGTGAAAGACGCAAAGTGACTACAAAATAAATATTGATCGTGATAACCAACCTCATATCGAATCGTACCTCATTTTGACTCACACGCTGCAGGCGCACAGACACGATGCCTCCGCATGGACGAGTCTCCTTCAATTGAGCGTTTAGGAGTACACCGCTAACATTTCCTCAATCTCTAGGCGGCAGATCGGGCACTTGGCCACTTCTTCACGGCGGGAGCAGGTCTTGCACAGACACAAATGGCGGCACGGCAGGCACAAAATTGTCTTTTCGTTGGACAGGCAGATCACACAGAGCTTGAGTTCATTTTGCTCCTCGACCTGGCGATCCAGCTTCTTCTGCATTTCAAGTGCCTTTTCCTCCTTCGCGGAGCGTACATGACTCAGCGTGGCTTCAAGCAGGTGTTCCCACTCCTTCAATTCATCCATCTTGCAGCTTGTAAGAGTTGTTGGCGAAAGATGGGACAGCGCCGATTGGATGCCGCGAAAAGAACTGGAGAATGGTTGGGAGCGGTTTGCGACTGCGTAAGCTTCCTGGACATGTTGATGGGGGCCCAGTGTTCTCAGATCGAAAGAGTGCTCCTTCTGCTGTAGGCGTTTGCGCAACATAACCAATTCCTTCATTAGGGAATCGTGGTGCTCTTCGTGATCTTCGTACCCGTGCAATTGTGTCTGGAGCAAGTCATTCTCGAAGAGCAAACCATCCCGGTCTCGTTCTACACGGTCGATCAGTAAGTGCAACTTCTGATTGTTGTGGCTCAACTGGACAATGCGTCGGCGCGCAAACGCCATCTGCTCCTGCATTTCACGATTGCGAACGATCAGGTCTTCGCAATATCTCCGCCACGGTTTTTCAACGCCATCGTTGTCTTCATGTGCACCCCAGGACTGCTCTGTCATACTGCAGTCCGCGAGCGTTTCACGCGCAACACCGGATGCGGTCGATGCCACATTCGATGATACCGCTTGTGCTTCGCCTGACGACAATGACACTCGGGCTGGTGAGCACCTCGAGTCACTGTACCTGCATTCGCGAACAAGCTCATCGAAAAGTGATTGATCCATCAGCTTCTCTTCGTCTGGTGCCTGCAATTCAAGGACACTATTGCTGTCGAAGCTTTCGTCGTTTTCGTCGTCACCGCCTCCTTCGCTTGACATCTGCATCGAGTACCCGCCATCTAGAGCTTCATCGTCCCAGCCCAGCTGCATGGAGATACCATCAGAATGAACTTGCTCATATCGCTCTCGAATATCCACACTGCCTGAAGATAGATCCAGCAGCGGCGAAGGATTGAACTGCGCATACTCGAGCGGGCGACCGACAACCCACTCATCCGCGTCACTGCTATCCTCGTCACTGTCACAAAGCAGGTTTTGTTGTTGGGCTACGTCACTTCGCTCTAGGCCTGGTCGAAATCGCTCTATTATACGATTCCCACTACGCTCGAAGGCAGAGGCAGGAGGAAGAGCGTCGTCTGGAAACGAGTCAGACGCCAGGATACCTGGAAACGAACGAAAAAATGATGCTCCGTCGTCGCTTACAGAATCGTGCGTCCGACGCTTTTCTTCGGCAGGAGATTTCACCTGATACTGGCGGAACAAGTTGCCTCTGATCCTGCCAAATGGCCCCCTTCCCCACGTCAGCCCATCGACTGCCAATGCGCACCTCTTTGCCATATCTGGATCGTCGAATTCGAGAAAGGCATGCCCTTTAGTGCGCCCAGTGGAGCTTGCTGACGGGATAACCACTTGAATGGGGTCGCCAATCATGCAAAACAAGTTGCAAGACAGGACTTCCATTAGCTCCTCCGTACGGTCCATTGACACCTTGGGCAGGTTTGTCAGCACACAGACACTGTTGAAACACGTCCCCGAACGTGCATTTCCAAACTCAAATTGCGCCATATCAAAGACTGGCCACTTGAAGGGAAGAAACGAACGCAGCTCCAAATTGTAAGTCGCGTCCGCATCTATGGCTTGCTCGTGGTCACCAGCAGTGCCACCACTTGCTGCCCAGTTTTGTCCGAGATCTTCACTCTCATTCATGACATCAACGTGTGCATCGCATACCATTTTCACTAACGACATGAAAATGTCAACGTAGGCCAGCTCGCAGTCTGAGTCATAATGATCAATCTCTAGAGCGCCAGCCTCGAGCGCTGCCCGAGTAATATTCTCATGAAATCCTAGCCGAAGAAGATTCCCCTGCATGGCATTCTTGATAGCTCGAGCTTTCGAAGCGTTGATTGCGCGGTTTGAAGCGTCCATAACTTCGCCTTGCTCCAGTTGCAAGCCCTCACCTTCGTGTTCCACCGCTTCTCTTTCCTCCGCAGAGTCCTCGCTGTCGTGATCACTGTCGCTATTCGCGTCATGCTCCTCTAACCTCCTTTGGTCGGAAGAAGCCATACCAGCACTATGATACCTCAATGACTCCACAAAGGCTTCGTCAGCGGTAGCATAATCTCCAGTTTGCGTCACGCTCTGAAATGCCAAATCAGCTACGCTCTCCGTCTCAGTATCCTCCTCATCTTGATACTCCTCGTCATCGCTGCTCAAGGTGCTATCGTCCTCCTCAACACATACATACTGAGCAGGTAGCGACGTATGCAAAGCCGACGCGGAAAAACTCCGCATAGGCTGCAGCTGCGGCGCCAGCGGAAGATCTTCGGCGCGCTCCGCTCGGTCCACAGCTGACCAAAGCTGAGCCGTGCGAGCAATCAGCGTTCGGATCTCCGCCGCCTCACTCTCGATCTCCTCGGCAAAGTCGCCCGCGTTGGGCTGCCGCGTCGGCGACACAGCACTTGCAGTCCACGCTGCGTCACCCTCACCGCCTCCCGCTGCCTCCGTTGCACAGCAAGCAAAGAGCACTTGTAAGCCACATCAACCAGCACTGAGGCCATCACTCATTCCAACTACACTCACAGTCTAAATGTTGCTGCTGCAGACTGGCGCGTCGGATTCTGTTTCGTGTCCGCTCCAGCAGCTGCTGGCGGCTTCCAGTCTGCCACGCTCGCTTGGTATGTGACTCTGCTGCCGCTCTGTTGGGTGCAGCGGCCGTGGAGCTCGCTGCACGGGTAGCGGCAGCAGGACGAGCCGGCGCCCATTGGTGCTGGACCTGCTGCTCCTCTTCGTCGCTCTCCTCCGCCTTGTCCAGCGGGAACTGCGGGCGGCCAGCGGGTGGAGCACGGCGTTCCTCTTCTTGCTGCTGATTGGTGGGCGATGCGGCGCCGTCCGCGCGCGGCGGAGAGCGCAATTCGCTCGTCGATAGTGACGGGGACCGCATTATTCGGTCTGATTTGAACTTTAGCGAAGGGTTACGCAATGAATTCTGCGAGGACAAGGGTGGTTCCTGCGCGGGTAGATAGCTCTGCGTCTCGTGCACACGATGGTGCAGCTCCTGCTTCGGTTCGACGCGTGGGGGCTGCGCTGTGGCCGGCGGGAGCAAGCGAAGAGCGCGCGCGCGACGAGGGCCTGAGCGCGCGACTGCTGAAGGAAGCGGTTTCTGTTCAGGATTGCGCGAACGGATTCGACGGGGTTTGCGTGCGCCACACCAATCTGCTGTTGCCATCCATTTTGTAGCAAGCTCGCAGGTGCAGTATGCTCCAATCGCCGGCGGTCTTGAAGCGACTTTCGACCAATCGCGGCGCTTCAGCTGCAAGATTCCGGCTCGCTGTCTTTCCAGAAGCTCAAACGCACAAAACAAAGCGCAAGTCAGCCCCGAGCGGAGCTTCGGTGCGTGTTATCTTGCCCCCGCTCCTCCCCCAGGGACCGACGTGTAGCTGACAGCGTACTCACCCCTTCGCCTCCAGTGTCTGCGTGTGTGTGTGAAACAGCGACGTCCAGATCTTCGTCAGAGAGGAACTAGCGCCGAAAAGCAAAGGTGAAAAAAAAAAAACCCGCGTTTCGCTGTTTAAACCAGCGTTTCAACAGCCAAAACGTAGCTCACGCTGGGACTTGTGGTGTTACTGCTCTTTAGGAGTTACAACAGGGTAAAAATCAGCTAGAACAGGACCAGTATGGAAGCCGTGGGCCAGAAGCTGCTGGATTTCTCGCAGCCCTTCGACGTGGCGGCGCTGGACCAAGTGGTTGCGTGCATGAACGACCCCAAGAGCCCGCACCAGCGCGTGGCCAACCAGATCATGGTGGCGCTGCAGGAGCACCAGGACTCGTGGACGCGCGCCTCGGACATCCTGGAGCAGTCCAGCAGCATCCAGACCAAGTTCTTCGGACTGCAGGTGCGGGAATGATTGCAGCGTGTGCACGTGAGGTGGAGTGAGAGCTTTACACGGTTTTCGGTGGTGTGGTTTAGATCCTGGAGGACGCTATCCGTTACCGCTGGAAGATCCTGCCCAAGGACCAGCGCGAGGGCATCAAGAGTTATATCGTTGGCAAGCTGCTGTCGGTGCGTTGGGGTGGACGACGTTTTATTGGAGGTTGACCGTGGTGGACTGACAGGTTGGTGCGGTTTGCTTGCAGATGTCGTCGGATGAGTCCACGCTGCACGGTCAGCGCATGTTTGTGAACAAGATGGACCTCGTGCTGGTGCAGGTCCTGAAGCACGAGTGGCCGCAGAACTGGCCGTCGTTCATCACGGACATCGTCAACTCGAGTAAGACGTCGGAGATTATGTGCGAAAACAATATGACCATTCTGAAGCTGCTGAGCGAAGAAGTGTTCGACTTCTCGAAGGACCAGCTGACGGAGCAGAAGACCAAGACGCTGAAGGAAAGCCTCAATCACGAATTCACGCAGATCTTCCAGGTGCGTTCGGAAATGCCTGAGATGTTGAGATGGATTGCTGTAGGTTCAAGTAGGCTGACTTTTCTGCTGCTGTATGTCGCTGGCAGCTGTGTGAGTTTGTGCTGAGCAAGTCGACACACGTTCCGCTTCTCCAGATTACGCTGCAGACGCTGCTTCGCTTCTTGAGCTGGATCCCTTTCGGATTCATCTTTGAGACGGACCTCATCAAAATCCTCGTCACAAAATTCCTGGCGACGAACGTGTTCCGCAACGATACTATTAGCTGCTTGAGTGAAATCGCTCAACTGCGCGATGTTCCCGAGCAGTACAACAGCGTGTACGTGCAGCTGTACATGGGTGTGCTGAACGAGGTGGGCAAGATCCTGGCGCCAGGCAGCTCGTTCACGCCCTTCTGGGAACAGGACGAGGTGTTCGTTCAGCGTTTGAGTATTTTCTTCACGAGTTTCTTCCGGTACCACATCCACGTTATTGAGCGTCCGATTGCCGCGCCGGGCGATGAGGCCCACCAGGCGCTGCTGGCAGGATTCACGTACCTTGTGTGCATTGCCGAGGTGGATGATGACAGCATTTTCAAGATCTGCTTGGACTACTGGCACTTTTTCACGCGCGACCTGTACACGGTGGACCAGAACCAGATGAACCCGCTCGCGGGATTCCAGAACCAATCTCGTAGCCGGCGTGATCTGGTGTCGCCTGTGATGAACCGCGTACGTCACGTGATGATCTCGAAGATGGTGAAGCCGTCTGAAGTGCTGATTGTGGAAGACGAAAATGGTGAGATTGTGCGTGAGACGACTAAGGACACGGAGGCGCTGTCGCAGTACAAGACAATGCACGAGACACTCGTGTACCTGACGCACTTGAATTATGACGACACGGAGACGATCATGCTGGAGAAGCTGACGGCACAGGTCGAGGGTACGGAGTGGTCCTGGAACAACCTGAACACCCTGTGCTGGGCTATCGGATCGATTTCCGGCGCCATGAGCGAAGAGAACGAGAAGCGTTTCTTGGTCACTGTGATTAAGGATTTGCTGGGATTGTGTGAGATGAAACGTGGCAAGGACAACAAGGCTGTGGTCGCTTCGAACATTATGTATGTTGTGGGCCAGTACCCGCGCTTTCTGCGTGCGCACTGGAAATTCCTTCGCACTGTCGTGAACAAGCTGTTTGAGTTCATGCATGAACTTCACCCTGGTGTTCAGGATATGGCATGCGATACCTTTCTCAAGATCTCCCAGAAGTGCCGGCGTAAATTTGTGGTTCTGCAGACTGGTGAAACGCGTCCGTTTGTGGAGGAGCTGCTGGAAGAGCTGCCTCGTATCGTGTCGGACCTGGAAACGCACCAGGTGCACACGTTCTACGAGGCTGTGGCATCGATGCTTGCTGCTGAGAATGATGCTGGCCGAAAGGAAGTGCTCCTTGGTCGCCTGATGAACCTCCCGAACGAGGCCTGGAAGTCCATTATGTCCCAAGCAGCGCAGGACGTCAACATCCTCTACGACAGCCGGGGCATCAAGGAGATTGTGAAGATTATTCGGACAAACGTAAAGGTGTGCAAGGCCATCGGACCCAATGGCTTTAACTCACAGATGGGCTACATTTTCCAGGACATGCTGAACGTCTACGTGGCGTACACTCAGCGCATTGCTGGGATGGTCGAGCAGGGCGGAGAAATTGCTGTGAAGACGTCGGAGGTGCGATCGCTGCGCAGTGCCAAGAAGGAGAGCCTGCGCCTCATGGACGCGTTTGTTGAGCACACTGCTGGCGATGATTCGTCACGGCAGTTTGTGGCTAATCACTTCCTGCCCAAGCTCTTAGAGACAATCCTCTCTGACTACCAGAACACAACGCCCACGGCGAAGGAGTCGGAGGTGCTTACCTTGCTGGCAACTAGCATCAACAAACTGAAGACCGTTATCGCGCCCACAGTGCCCATGATCCTCGAGTCTGTGTTCGAGTGCACACTACAGATGATTACCAAGAACTTTGAGGATTTCCCGGAGCACCGTGTGAACTTCTTCAAGCTGCTACAGGCTGTGAATGACTTTTGCTTCGAGGCGCTGTTCAGTATCCCTCAGGAACACCAGAAGCTGGTGGTGGACTCGATCATTTGGGCCTTCAAGCACACGGAGCGCAACGTTGCAGACACGGTACGAATTTCACTGCTCCTGTGCCTTTAGTTGAGAAAGGCATGCACTGACTTCACATTTTTTCTCTTTGTTGTCTTGCTTTGAGTAGGGTCTCGCCACGCTGTTTGCTCTGCTGCTGAACATCCAGGAGAACCCCCAGATCGCTGCCGGCTTCTACCGTTCGTTCTACTTGCTGCTGCTGCAGGACATCCTGGCCGTGTTGACCGATCGTCTGCACAAGTTTGGCTTCAAGCTGCACGCGGCAATCTTGCGTCACATGTTCTCCATTGTGGAGAACAACCACGTGACTGTGCCTCTGTGGGAGTCCGTGCCCAACGCGGGTGCCATGCCCCCCGGACAGACAAACTCGGTACGTTGCTCTACTTACACCAAACTGCTGGTTTTAGAGGGTTGTGCTGACCTCTTTGTATTGGTTCGTGGTGCGTTTTCCAGGCTTTCCTCAAGGACTACGTGGCCAACCTGATCGGCTCGTCGTTTCCGAACCTATCGCGTGCGCAGGTGGTGGAGTTCGTGGTGGGCTGCTTCGACATGTCGAAGGACCTGCCGACGTTCAAGAAGCACCTGCGCGACTTCCTCGTGAACATCAAGGAGTTCGCCGGTGAGGACAACGCCGAGCTGTTCCTGGAGGAGAACCTGGCGCGGACGCAGCTGCAGGAGAAGCAGGACATGGCCGCCAAGCTGGCGGTGCCCGGTCTGGTGAACCCGAACGAGCGCCCGGACGAGATGGCGGATCTGTAGACCCCATCCACCAAGCACAAAAAGGCGAGAAGACCACCGCAAGACCCCCAACATGCAGAGAGATGCACCGATATGGAACGCCCGAGCTTTACCTTCCCTGGCGATGTTTGAGTTGCACAATTGAACATGTTTTCCCCTTTTCCGTCTCTGATTTTGCGTAACTCGCTACAAATTAGCTAATTGGCCGATTGGCCGCCAGTAAAAAGGGCTCAATCCGCAAACCACCAACAATCACTCTCATGGCGCGCTCTCGACGGCTCGCGCCGCCCGCCCCAGCGCTGAGCGCGGCCATGTCGGCGCGCAAGTCGGCGCCCGTGTCGGCCGGCGGCGTGAATGTGCGTCGTTTGATGCTGTCGCGAGAGGCGGAGCACAAGCGCGAGGAGGAGGACGAGGAGGAAGAGGAGAAGGAGCCCAGCAACGAGTGCGGGAGCCCCTTCTGCCGGCAGATCCTGGGCAACCGGTACGCCAGGTTCTGCGAGGACAAGCCCATGTGCCAGCGCTACCGGGCGCTGCAGCTGCAGTGTCGGGCCAACGCGCAGGCCGAGGAGGACGAGGAGGACACGCGGCCGCTGTCGCATGTGTTGAAGAGGAGGAAGCAGCGCGAGGAGAAGGAGAAAGAGAAGGAGAAAGAGAAGGAGAAAGAGACGTTTGCCATCCCCAGGAGGAAAAAGGCGGAGGGGGCGCCAAGCAAGAGGCGGCGGCTCAACTTGAGCGCCGAGAGGGACGAGAGGGGCGGCAGTTCTCGACTGAAGGAGCAGAAGCAAAAAAAGAGAGAAAAGGAGAGTCAGCTGGAGGAGGAGAAGAGGCAGGGGAGGAAAGCTGCTGCGCCCAGTAGGTCGCCCAGTGTGGCGTCGTCCGCGTCGTCGTCAGAGGAGCGTGGGTCACGTGCGCAGAGGGCGAAGAAGCGGCTACTTCCGCCGGCCCAGCAACCTCCGGAGGCGAGCGGTGACGCGGAAGCTGGAGCTGTTGACGTTCCAAGGATGAAAACGCGTCGACTGAATCGGCGTGTGAGTGCGGATGACGTGCTGTCTCGCTCGGCGTCGTCGTCTCCGGTTAGCGCTGCATCGGATGCAAATTGGAAAATACCGAGGGCGAAACCCGCGCGGCCAACTACGGCAGTTCAGGCGATTAAGAAGAAGATGAATGTGGAGCTGGTGCCTCTAGGGGTTGCGAACCAAGCAAATTTTATGGGTGGAGGACGATACGTGCAGAACGGAAATCGATCGGCTGCGCAGTCGATTAGGCCCTCAGACCCGCGACCAAGGCCCCCTAATATGACCAAGTTTACATCGCCCCCAGTATCGGCACTTCCTCCTGCAGTGCCAGCGAGCGCTTCGTCCAGACCATTGCCGACGGTGCCACCACCGGCTGTACCACATAGGCAACAGCAATTACCACCGCTACCCCCTCAAGCTTCATGGATGGCACCACCGGTGCCTCGACCAACTGGCTCCGCAAGATCCACCACACCGGTCTCGTCGCCTGGGAAAAAGTCTGCTGTTGTTTCCAGCGCAACGACTAGATCAAATGCACCAGGAGCAGGAACACCTGGAGTACAGCGGATCTCGACCGCAGACTATCTACGGAGCAGGAAAGGTGATAGTGAAGAACGCCGACCACAAGGAGAACGAGAGGACCACCCACCATCGCGTTCGTCGTCGCTCGAGCGCTCAACCAGCATGCCTGGTGACCGTGCTGCAGGATTTCCGCCAGCTTCCGCCTATCCGACAGGACCCGCTGGATACCATCGCAGTGATAGTGCCTCGTTACCATCTTACAGGGAATCTCGCCCCCCTTTAGACCCCCGTCGACAGCATCCAGAAGCAGATGCACGACATCAGCGACCATATTCTGATACTGACGGAACCAGGATGGAGCATCGAGATAGATTGGAGGGCCGCGGGGAACCTTCATTCAACGATAGGTCCACTTCAGGGCAGTGGGAACCTCGCAATGTTTCGCCTTCTCGTGATCGCTATCTACCACGACAACAGGAGTTGTCATCATTTGCCACCGGGAATGGCGGCTATGATTATCCAGCGGATACACACTATAGCCCAGCATCACCTCCAGCGGAGCAACTTTACCGGAGAGAACCCCCGCGCGATGAACCCCCACCGCCGCAACGTGCGCCAAGTCCTCGCCGAAGTGAGCTGGAACGTGTGAATACCGACCGGGAAAACTCTGATCACGACGAGCTGGACGTGGATGCAGCAACGTTTTCGTATCACGAAGAGTTTCTTCCGCGCTTGCTATCCGTATTTATTCACAAGCTCCCCCAATCGTTGGAAGCTGTGTTCAACGTAACGAAGAAGCCGAGAAAGATGAACTGGTACATAAAGTACGTCGAGAGAATTGAGCGACTCTGCAAATCTTTCGACCTTCAAATTAAATTTGAAGGCTTGAAAGCAATGGTGACTGTGCGTGGGCGCGAGTGGCTCACGTTGCAGGGGACGTCTACTGTGACATTGCACCTGGAAATCATCAAAAGTTTGCGGGCCGAGGCAATGACGTGGCTAAGATTGTACGAGGAGATGGAGAATGCTCTCGCGCACTACCGAGGCATGTATGGAAACAAAACAAACGAAAGCTATACATTTCTTCGGGCGTGGAACCTTTTGAAGAGCCCGGGAAATTATATATCGCTATCAAGACAAACCAACTACTTCTGTGGTGCGCGACTCCATCACTGGAATTTTGTCGTCGGAAATATAGAGATCGGCAGTGGCAGTCATGAAGAGAAGCGGGAGTCGTTTCGATTAGCCACGGTCAGCGCGCTAGATTTCTTGCTGAGCATAGGTCGAGGTGTGAGACGTCCTAGTCGAGAAATTAAAGTCAAGCTTGAACGTGCCTTGGAGTCAGACCGGCCGAGTTCGAGAGGAAGCCACCGGAGTTCAAGCCGCGAATCAGCCGTGAGCAACAGAGCACGCGCACCTCCAGCTAATCCTCAAGCCAATGGAGCTTCTACCGAGCTATCGTCGTCATCTACTGCGCCACCATCCTCTTTTGCCGCGGAGCCGTCTGAGATTGAGCCACCATCTTCTACCGAGCAACCTTCCACTGATGAGCCAACAACTTCTACTGATCCGGTGCCTGTTTCTGAGGCACCTCCAACTACCCAGCTACAGACTTATGCCGAGCCGTCGTCTTCTCCCGTCACTGTGGAACGCAAGGAGAAACGTGTTGTAGCGATCATACCAACAACCAATTCTAACAACAGCAGTCACGAGGTGGAAGAAATGGCGGAACAAAGTGACCCGGGCGAGGAAATGAGTATTAGTGGTACGCGCTTGTTGTACACAATTCGCAGTGGTCTCATACATCGCTTATGTGACTAATGTGTTTTGCTGTTGTGGGATGTTGTAGATGCGAGCGATCTGGGCGCTTTGACTCCAGCAGGATCTCCACGTCTATCGACGAACTCGCCTTCCGCTGCTGCCGAACCCGTAGCTTCTGCCACGCCAGTAGTGGCATCTCCCCCTGCCCCTAAAGGGGCGGCTTCCACTTCAGTTGACACTGAGAATCCTTCTACGGCCTCGATACCGTCGACTGTTCCAGTTGGTGGCAAATTGCCCAATGCCAAGGTCGTGGGAATATCGGCACCTGTCGGCATATCTGCTGCTGCTGCTGCTGTTGGAGACGGAGGATCTACCTCAGATAAGGATACACCAGCATTGCAAGCGAAGGCTAACGCAGCAATCCCCCCACGTCGGTGCATGATGTGCGAGATGATCCGCATGCGAAAACCGAATGGAGAACGATGCCTGCTTTGCCAGCAAAAGGATGCCCCTGCAAATGGGTTGCCGCTTGGGCCTTGAACTGCCACATAAGTTATAGTGGCTTTTGCGTGTTGCGCACATACCAACCACCTCTCGTTATAGATCACGAAACAAGCCAGATGCAAGGACGCGCTGGAAATGAGGCATTGCACGCCAGACAAGAGCTTGCGATGTTGTGAGCTCAGCATTGAGTCGTGCAAGCTACCAGTAAGTTATTCAACAAGGAAATTTCAATGCTGCGAGAGTTTGGAAATCGGAAGTGCAGCAGCGGGAATGAAGAGGTATCGCTCTTGGCCCTCGTCGATGAAACACGATCCAAAAACACAACATTATGATTGACAAATACCCGACAAGCAAAGTGGTTAACGTTAAACACAGAGGGTGCTTATCATTGCCATGTCTGCGAATAGCGGCGCGTAATGAGCCGCCGATAAATGACGAGTTCGCGTTGCAAGCGCTGGTGAATGGCAATTCGTAGTTCAAAATCGTCGTCATTTATTATAGTTTCCAGCGGGTGCTTCGCGCACACTGCCCGTAT
>LGTU01000730.1:0-20204 GCA_001314425.1 Phytophthora pluvialis | reverse complement strand
GGCCCCGACGGCCGCTAACATAAATCAGAGTTCAATTTAACCCAAAGCCCATACTCAGACTCAGTCTCCTGAGTCTCACGCGCTTCCTCGCAGTCTATAGTATATGCTAAATAACGGACACACCTGACCCGTTATATTATAGTCGACGAAATTCCTGGAGATCTTTCCCCATACGTCATAGCCCGGACTTCAAGCCACTTAGTTCCGACTGACAGGGTGGCGAACATCAGTTGTGTTTTGTCCATACTTACTTGCATCGTATTCAGTGCTTCCTGCGCGATCGTCAAACGCAGCCCACCCCCAGTCGTTAATTCCTGTGCATTCATCAAATCCTGCATATCAGCGCTCACCGACGTCACTGTCGTGTTCATATGGCCAACCGAAACCACAACCACCAACTATGCATGCCCCCCCCCCCCTAAATGTACCATCGGTCATGTCACACCTTTGACAGGAATGTGTAAAAAAAACTGTATGCCGGATATTTCCTTTCTCCGGCGGTCAACAAGGATATTCCACGCACGGGTGGGTGGGTGGGGGGGGCAGCTTTTACGCCTCGAAGATATGACTGATCACTTGTACGGCATTTGGTGCGTGCACTGTAATTAGGGCTGCTCCCAGTTGTTGGGCAGCGAGCGCAGCCTGTGCTTACTGGGGTTTTTGGTTGGCGGGAGCTGCTCCTGGGGCTTGCTGGAGGTTTCGAAAGAGCAAACCACTCGGGAAATTCATCATTCGTTGCTGGAACGACATCTTCCATCACTTCCATCACCACGTGAAAACACCTTAACGGCGATGTTGGAGAGAACTTTCCTCTATCGACCCGTCCACGCAAACCACCTCGCGAAGATTGGCTCCACCGGCTCCTTGAAACTGGGCAGAAGCGCTCGAGTGCTCTGAGCACTCATCTCTCGAGCTACTTCGACATATGAACAGGATACAACCTGTTGACGACTTTATAAACACGGACGGGAACTTTTGCGCGATTGCTGCGTACCCGTTGTTGCCTGTCCAAATTGACTTCATTCGATTTCCCTGACCGTCATGCGTGCACCCGGTTTCAGAACGAATGCATTCACCCTGTGGTCCCTCTTACCAAGTGCAGGGTTACAAGGGGGTATGGAATCAGAGCTCTGTACCAATGCAACACCAAAACCCAACTTCGACAGGTTGAACACTCGCTTGTTGAATGACCAAACCGAAGTTCGCCGTCCCCTCCAGCCCATGGCGTCCATCTGACACATCTTTGTCTCCTCATCGATTTCCTTGATGAACTGCGCGCATTTCTCCAGGTCCTTCACAGTCAGCACGAACTTTAAATCCACCAGCGGCTGATAGCCCTTTATCAGCCAGTATTCTCGGCCGCACCCTTTGCACTTCTTGCGAAACCGCTCGATCTTAGCGTTCGAAGCGTGCGAACTAGTACTTTGACGAATCGCCGGCCCACCTAAGATATCCGTACACTCTAGTACTTAGTGCAGACTTGTTACGAGGGCGACAACGTATCAGATACTATTTACCAGAGCCCCTTCGTGGCCTGTAGCTCTGATTTGTCGCACATACACTTTAATTAAAGGGTTCGGCGGAGTTTAGTGCGTAAATCTTTGATACATGTACAAACGTGATATTTTCAGCAATCATCAAACCCAAATCATTGATTTGTTCGAACAGAAGCGACTACTTAAAGTTCGATGAAAAATTGACCTCAGTTTAACGACTGCTATTTCAATAACATTTTTATTAAAATAATCCCTTTGCGATTGGTGATGTTCAACATGGGCAACAACTCCAGCTACACAGCCAACGACACGCCAATACCGACAACATGGGTAACACTCCAGGGACGGCAGCTCCAGATACACAGCCAGCGACACCAACACACACTGTGAACGCAAGGAAATGGCAGATTTTTATTCAAAAATGCGCTTGGACCTCTGTAATTCTTTGAGGCTAGGGTTTATATACTGGTAAGTTTTATTATTTCGCCTATTTTGGGGGCAGGGAGTTAATTATAGAGTAATTAGATTCATAAATAGGCGATCTGCCCTGATTTAGCGCTTCACCTTCGACCAGCATTTGCAAACTCATACAGTATAGGCCGGGGGTATAATAGAGCCCGAGTGGTGGGTAGCAAACCGGGAATCGCCTCTACTCGGGCGGAATTAGCTTATTCGGCTCAAAAGCAGCTTCGCCATCTCCAAGGTTGTGCCTCCAGAATTAACCCATAATTAAGATGGGAAATAGCTAACTGATGGCAATTTTAGGGGTAATGTGTGAATATAATTAAACCAGAATTAGTATTGAAAGGCACAATACTTTCAAGCTGTTAATTCCTTGTTAACCTAATGTCCGTGAGTCTGTGGTATTTGCCCCCCACATTTCCAACACTAATCTCCAACAACAGTGTTGGCCCAACACTATTAGTGCAGCCACTCTCGCTAGAGATTATTGTAGTACGGCACATTATGCCTAGCATTGCTGGAACAGGAACCCCTTAGGCAATTTTTAGTTCTGTATGACGAGAACCACTGTTAAGGAAATGTTAAAACAGCTCGTTTTGAATGTTCTTGGTACAGAATATGCTTTCGACGTGACATGGATGAAATTTACGATATTAAATACTACAGCCTACGCTTGGGTGATGGCCACGCCCGAAGCGACCGAGTACACGGCGGAAACCAGCGCGAGCACCACCAAGAGCGCGTACACAATCGACGTCTCAAACCCATAGATCTCCGGGCGCTTGGTCTTGGCGTTCAGCACGATGTGCTCGCCCAGATCGATCTCCGGGAGGCACGACAATGGGGTGTACGAGATGGTGTACTTGGGGGCGCTCTGGGGTTCAACGTCGACGTCCATCACGGCGTCGTAGTTCTTTAGGTAGGTCAGCGCGTTGACCACGTTGCCGAGCACGAGCGTTCCAGGCGGATCGATCCCGCGACGACGCACGTCAGCTGCGATCTCGCCCAGCGTGCTGCGGACCGTGGCCGCGTCGCTCGTGGTGGCCGCGTGGATGACCGCAGCAGGCATGTCGCTCGGGTATCTGCGCTCGGTCTGCAGCGCTTGGGTGAGTCCTTCGATGCGGCCGATCGCCATGAGGAAGATCGTGGTGCGGTGGTCGCAGTATTCTGGCAGGTCGGGGAAGCGGTCCTTCTTGCCATGCCCTGTGCAAACGAGCACCTGGTCGGCCACGTCGCGCATGGTGGCGGGGATGCCCGCGCTTGCCGGCGCCGAGAACGAGCTGGAGATGCCCGGGATCACCTCCACGTCGAATCCCGCCTCCGAGTAGACGACAGCCTCCTCGCCGCCGCGGCCGTACATGAACGGGTCGCCGTTCTTGAGGCGCACCACGCGCTTGCCCTGCGCGAGCGCCTCGAGCCCCCAGGCGTCCAGCTCTGCCTGCGCGAAGTCAGCCTTGCCGCAGCGCTTGCGCGCCACGCGCACCTCGCACTTGGCGATCTCCAGCACCTCGGCGGGCACGAGCCGGTCGGCCAGCACCAGGTCCGCCTGCTGTAGCGCACGGAACGCCTTGAGCGTCAGCAGCTCCGGGTCGCCCGGGCCTGCGCCCACCAACAGAATCTTGCCCTTGGTCGTCGACATTGCAGTCGTGGTTGTCGTGAGCAGTCGGTCGTGGTAGCAGGCGGCGCAATGAGGAATGGCAGCAGGCACTTGCCGTGCGTGGCGTTAAACGTAAACGGGCCCGTCGCGGCGAATGGGATGACGTCCAAGATTGTGTGGACCACGCCGTTGGCTCAAACAGGTGGGTTACGGTGGTGCACACCACTAGGTACATACTGAAACCAAGTCATTGCGCGACTACGGAAATGGGCGCTAAACTGGCCGGCCGCTGTGCGCGCCTTATCAGTCGCGCGCCAGCCAACTTCAAGCAAAGCTCGCTCGCTTGCTAAGTCGCGGCGGCGAGGTGCCGTTCGCAGCGCAAACGCGGCGATTACCAGTTGCATCGTCCGTAGACGAACTTCGTCCAATCCGGCTGATCACGCGTGCATACTCAGGCGCAGCCGGCCAGCCAAACGCGGGCGGGCGGCGCCAAATAGCACGACTGACACATCTTGCTGCCCCCGCTGAAACAAATATCGACTGTATGCGCTACCGCGGGGTTTTAGTCGCCAATAACGCGTCGATCGAAAGTCGCGCGACGATTGGTCCATATTACACCCGCGAAACGACGCGATCCCATACTCGTCTGCGATTGGCTCGCACGACGCCATAGCCGGAGCGGCTGAAGTCACTGTCGGAGTCACTCGCACGGGGGGACAACGACCTCTGCGTCAGCAGCAATCTTGACGCGGTTCGGGTGGTGAGCGCCCATCGGCACTCGCCATTCCGCACCCGCCAGCGCAAGTCGTCGCCTCGCCTGGATACACACAGCACAATGACGCAGCACTCCGCCGCCGTGGAGCAGGCCGTGAGCCACGTGGCCTACGCGCTCAGCGACTTGTCGTTTCTGGTGCAGCCCGTGCCCTTCGGCTCGGCGCTCGAAAAGTACATCGTCAGCGCGCGCCGCAACGTGTTCGACCAGGTGGGAAAAGTGGACGAGGGCGCCGCGGGCCAGGAGCTCATCGAGCGCGCCTACGCCGCCGCGGCGCGCGGCCAGTTCGTGACGCTGTTCGCGTCCTCGCCCTCGTCGCTGCTGCAGATGGTGCCCGCCATGTACAAGCTCAGCAGCGCGCAGCTGCCCGCCGTCATCCACGTCGTGGCGCGCGAGCACTCGGACCTCATGGCCGTGCGCCAGACCGGCTTTGTCATCCTCAACTCGCTTAACGCCACGGAGACCGAGGACATGGCGCTGCTCGCGCACGTGGCCTCGCTGCGCGCCAACGTGCCGTTCCTGCACGTGTACGACGGCGAGATGGCTCACAACGACCTGGAGCAGCACGTGGCCGCCTCCTCCAGCAAGTTCAACCACGCGCTCGTAGACTACCAGTACCTGGCCAACCTCATCGGCCTCAAGAACGCCTCGGAGGCCCCCGAGTTCCGCCAGCTTGTGCTCAGTAAGTCCGGCGTGGCCGACAACGCCGACGACGCCGAGCTCTACTTCCAGGTCTTGCCCGAGTGCATCGCCAAGTACAACGCCGTCCCCGAAGTTGTGGAGGACGTCATCAAGCAGGTCTTCGCCAAGAAGGGCTACCAGCTCTTCGAGTACTTCGGCCACCCCGACGCCGAGCAGGTGCTCGTGGTCATGGGCACAGCCTCCAGCGTCGTTAAGGACGCTGTCGAGTCGCTCTACTCCAACTGGAAGGCCAAGGTCGGCGTCATCTCCGTGCGTCTGTTCCGCCCGTGGTCGACCAAGGCGTTCCTGAGCGTTGTGCCTGCTACGGCCACCAAGTTCGCTGTCCTCGACCGCATGGACGACGCTACCAACGTTGGTGAGCCGCTGTTCATGGATGTCCTGGGATCCTTCCAGTCGGAGGAGTGGCAGAACAAGCCCGTGCCCTCCGTCATTGGCGGCAAGTACGCCTTCAACGTCAGCGAGGCAGTCTTCGACGTCGTGACCGCGCGAACTCTGGTTGAGGAGCTTGCCGCTGACACATTGCAGAACAGCTTCGTGGTTGCCTCTCCGTCTGCCACTGAGGAGTTCAACGCGAAGAAGACGGCTACGACCCAGCTTGTGAACGCATACGTGTCGTCCAAGGATGGGTTCGAGGCTCCTTACGTGAAGATGCTGCTGCAGCTGTTCGAGAAGCGCGCGGTTATTGCCAACCTTGTGCGCTCTGAGACTGTGTGGAAGGCACAGGACAAGCCCGCGGGCGACAACGTGGCCCTCGAGAACGGCGAGTTTGGTTTTGGCGTGCACCTCGGCATTCTGGCCAAGCGCCAGGAGCTCAAGGATAAGGTGAAGACCCTTGTTTCCGGCGAGCACGCCAAGAGCATTGCCTCCCAGCGTCTGCTTGACTGCATTGTGCAGTGGTCCGAGAAGCAGCCCAAGCACGAGGAGCTCGCGAACGAGATCACCATTCTGCTTGAGAACGAGCAACACCAAGGCGGTATTCTGGCGGAGATCTACGCTCTGAAACAGTACTTCTCGCCGCTGAGCCAGTGGATTCTGGGCAGCGAAGAATTCTCGCGCGACCTCGGCGCCTCGGGTGTGCACCAGGTGCTGGCCAGCGGTGAGAACGTTAACCTTCTGATCCTCGACACCGAGCCCATGAGCGCGGTATCCAAGAGCAACCGCAAGCGTGATCTGGGTCTGTACGCAATGCAGTACGGCAACGCGTACGTTGCCTCGGTTGCGCTTTACGATTCGTACTCGCAGGTGCTACGCGCGCTGAACGAGGCCGATGCCTTTGATGGCCCTTCGATCGTGCTTGCTTACGCGCCGAGCGCGAGCAACATGGAGCAGGAGACCAAGGAGGCTGTGACCAGCGGCTACTGGCCGCTGTACCGCTACAATCCCCTTCTGGAAGATGTGGAGGGCGAGAAGGCCTTCTCGCTGGAGTCTCCGAGCATCAAGAAGGATCTGCTGACGTTCCTGCAGCGCAACAACCAGCTCAGTCTGTTCGCCAAGCAGGCCCTGACTGGCCCCACGGCTGCTTCGGTCACGGAGAAGTACGAGCAGATCGGCCAGCAGGCGCTGAAGACCAGCTTCGAAGCTCTTCTGAATGGGTTCGGCGGCCAGCAAGCGGAGCCGTGGCAGGTTGACACCAAGCTGTGGCTTCTTGTTGGTTCAGACAACGGGCACGCCGACGAGTTCGCCTCGAAGCTGGAGGAGGACGCCCTGAACTTCGGTATGAAGAACGTCGAGAAGATGGACATGAACGAGATGACCATCGACCAGCTTCTGGACGAGGCCAATGACGAGAACGCCTACGTTGTGTTTGTGTGCTCGACCGCTGGCCAGGGAGAGTTCCCGAACAACGGCAAGGAGTTCTGGGGCGAGCTTTCGGGCTTCAGCTCGACGCTTCCGTTGCAGTACGCTGTGTTCGGTATGGGTGACAGCCTGTACTGGCCCCGTGAGGACGAGAAGCACTACTTCTGCAAAGCCCCCACTGACCTCGATGCCAAGCTGAGCGAGCTTGGTGCCAAGCGCATCGTGGACGTTGCTAAGGGCGATGACCAGGACGAGGATGGTCCGCTGACTCAGTTCGAGTCGTGGAAGCCGCAGCTGTGGGAGCAGATCGGCATCCCCGCGGATGTCGTTAGCCTGCATCAAGGCACGAAGAAGAAACAGCGTACGAACGAGGAAATCAAGCAGCAGAGTAACTACTTGCGCGGAACGGTGGTCGAGGGCCTGGAGAACCGCACCACCAAGGCTCTTGCCGCTGACGACACGCAGCTTACTAAGTTCCACGGCATTTACCAGCAGGACGACCGCGACCTCCGTGAGCAGATGCGCCTGGAGAAGCAGGAGAAGGCGTTTTCGTTCATGATCCGTGTGCGTGTTCCCGGTGGTGTGTCAACGGCCGAGCAGTACCTGATGATCGACCAGCTTGCGGACTCGCACGCCAACGGCAACATCAAGCTGTCTACTCGCCAGGCTTACCAGCTGCAGGGCATTCTCAAGTGGAACCTGAAGCCACTCGTGCAGGGAATCAACCGTGTGCTCATGGACTCGCTGGCTGCTTGCGGTGATGTGAACCGTAACGTGATGGCTACCATCAACCCGTCGTGCTCCGTGGAGACCCACCAAGAGATCCTGGACATCGCGCGTGACATTTCGACCCACTTGACGCCGCAGACGAGCGCTTACCACGAGATCTGGCTTGACAAGAAGATGGTCGCTGGTGGCGAGGTGAAGGACTTCGAGCCGTTCTACGGCGAGGCGTACCTTCCGCGCAAGTTCAAGATCGCTATCGCTATTCCTCCGGCCAACGATGTGGACGTGTTCGCTAACTGCCTGGGTTTCATCGCCATCCTGGAGAAGGACAAGCTGGTCGGATTCAACGTAAGCGTGGGCGGTGGCATGGGTATGACCCACAACAACAAGAAGACGTTCCCGCGTCTGGCCGATGTCATGGCGTTCTGCACGCCCGACCAGTGCAAGGACGTGGCCGAGAAGGTCATGGTGCTACAGCGCGACTTCGGTGACCGTGTGAACCGCAAGCACGCCCGCTTCAAATACACCGTGGAGGACCACGGCCTGGAGTGGATTCGCGCTGAGACCGAGAAGCGCCTGGGCTACAAGCTGCAGGAGCCGCGCAAGCACAAGTTGCTCTCGAACGGTGACCGCTTTGGCTGGACCAAGAACTCGCACGGCAAGTACTACTACGGCATGTTCGTCGAGGGCGGGCGTATCAAGGACACCAAGGAGACCGGCATCCGCACGGGTCTGCGTGAGCTGGCCAAGGCGTTCCCGCACGTTGAGTTCCACCTCACGGGTAACCAGAACCTGAGCCTGGGCAACATCTCGGAGGAGGAGATCCCGCAGATCAAGGCCCTCATGGAGCAGTACAAGTTCGGCAACGACAACTACTCGGGCCTGCGACTGAATTCGATCGCCTGCGCTGCTCTGCCCATGTGCGGTCTCGCCTTCGCTGAGGCCGAGCGCTACCTGCCGTCGCTGATCACCAAGATCGAGGACATGCTGGAGGCCAGCGGCCTGCGCGACGACGCGATCGTGATCCGGATGACTGGTTGTCCCAACGGCTGTGGTCGCCCGTACCTGGGCGAGATCGGCTTCGTGGGTCGCTCCCCGGGAATCTACAACCTGTACCTCGGTGCAGGTTTCTCGGGCGACCGTCTCAACAAACTCTACAAGGAGGCGGTAGACGAAGCGCAGATTCTGACCGAAATCGAGCCCATCATCAAGGACTACGCCGAGAACCGGAACGAGGGCGAGAAGTTCGGCGACTTTGTCATCCGCGCAGGCTACGTGGAGGCCTGTCTGGCCGCCCCGCTCGTGGAGAACCGCGCCCCGGGCGAGACCTTCCACGCGTAAGTGAGCTGCTTGTCGTAGATGTAACAAACGTATATTCATTCAAAATAAATGCCATACTTCTTGTTCACATGTCAGCGTTCTTCATATTGCACTTCGTTCCAACTTGCGTCGTCGACAAGCACGGCCTCGCAGCGTACAGTGTACGCCGTACACACATCGACAAGTCCCACATCAGTCGCCCTCCTTTACGTTGCTGCGGTTTCCATACACCGTAGAAATGCAGCAATAATGGTTGAAGATGTACAGTACTTCGAAGTACTGGTAGTAAGTTCCTACCAGCGACACTAGCATGAGCACCATACTTGCATAGTGACGAATGAAGCAATATGGACGGATACTTCCAAGATATTGAGGCTCGCACGGAGCACCCGATCCCGGCGGTGTGCGCACAATTTGCACTGGATTAATCCGCCAGCAGCATCGAAAACTGAACCTTCCGTACCATTTTCCAGCTGTTGCCCGATCACATGATGGCGACTACGTGTCCCGCTCGTCGCATTGCTCAAGTCTCTCGGTGTCAGCCGAATGCGTCTCTCCGCCTGCCTCCAGGGCGTCCTCCTCGGCGTCGCCATTGCGGTGGCGAGCGCACTGCGCGACTATCAGCCGCTGCGTCAGCCGACACTGTACCAGTCCGACTGCGCCAAGCTCAGCTCCGACAGCTCGTCCTCCGGTGCGGACGATCGATCGACAGTCAAGAGCAGAACCGGCGAGCTGCGGGTCAACTTGGCCGTGAAACTCTCGCGGTTCACGAGCGACTACGTGGATTTCAACACCAGATCGTACAACGGACTCGTGCCGGCCCCGACGATCAAGGTTTGTCCAGGGGACCGACTCGTTGTCACGCTCACCAACTCGCTGGAAGCTGGTAGGAGCAACAACACCAACCTGCACCTGCATGGGATGCACGTGCCGCCGGTCGGGGATGCTGACAATGTGCTGCCCAACGTGGAGCCGGGAGGTCAGCGCAGATACACGTACGAGATTCGACCCGACCACCCGGCAGGGACGTTCTGGTACCATCCGCACTCGCACGGCAATGTGAATTCTCAGCTCAACGGGATGATGGCAGGCGCGCTCATTGTGGCGGACCGACCGGCAGATTTCCCAGCGGAGTTGGCTGCGATGGACGACCTCGTGATGATTCTGCAAGCGGTGTGCGTCGAGAACTGCTTCAATATGTTCGACGACCTCGAGGACGCGATCGAGAACAAATACAGTCATGCGAGGAGACTCTCGAAGCACATGGACACTCCGGATGAAGAACCTGTTTGGCCGACGGATCTTGAGATCGTAGAGGATGACGCGGATGTGCCGCTGAACGACACTGCACTTCCCACAGTTTTCGTGAACGGACAGTATCTACCGACGGTGGACCTCGCGGTTGGTGAATACAAGCGTCTGCGGTTTGTAAATGCCATTGCGAACAATGTGGCTGAGCTCGTGACTAGCCCCGGTAGCGGCTGCACGCTGGAAGTGCTCGCCATGGACGGCATTTACTTCAGTAAGCCCAAGGCGAAGGAGGTGCTTGTTATCCCGCCAGGCGGACGTGCTGATGTGGCTGTCACGTGTGCCGAGATCGGAAACTTCTACCTCGAGACGGATTGTGCGAGCTCGCGCAACAAGTTGCTAGGTCTTGTTAACCAGCACCGAGTGCCATCTCAGCGTATTGTGGAACTCAAGGTCAGCAAGGGAGAGGACGAAGATTCTGACGATGACGATGAAGATGAGAGTGAGAGCTCTGTCGAGTTCATGCGTCTCCCTTCGGCGCTGCCGAAGCGACCAGCGTATATGGAAGATACACTTGGAACCCCCGAATCCCGTCCAATTATGGAGGAGAGCAACCAATATGACTTCGAGTTCTCGGTGTGGATGGATAAGGGACTCATGTACGGCGTCAACCACGAGAAACTGGACGCGTCAAACATCAATTACTCGATGCCTGTTAACGAGATGCAGCAATGGGAACTCTCGGTCAAAGATTACAGAAAGCCCGCGATTTGGGATTGCGACCTGGGTGACGGTAGCTCCAGCGGTGAGCGCCACCTTGCAAAGTCAAGCAATTGCCGCACGATGAGCCACCCGTTCCACATGCACTCGACGCATTTCCAAGTCTCGGATATGGACGACATCACCGACCCGGATGGCGTTATGTTTGACGTGGGTGAATGGCGTGACACGCTGCCGCTCTACCGTGGCGGAGTGCAGATCCGCTTCACGCCACGCGATTACATGGCGGGAAGCATTTTCGCACACTGCCACATCGCCTCCCATGTCGATGCTGGTATGGCACAATTAGTGAACGTATACGATTCCGACACCCGCTCGAACGGAGGCGAAGCAGCTGAAGAAGAGAGTGCCTCTGATGCTGACAGTGACGCTGATGATGAAGACGAAAGCGACAGCGGCGAAACGGAGGAGGTAGACGAAGAGCTGGAGAAACGATAAAGCCAGATAGATCAACCACAGCACCGACTGATGGATATTTATTTTTTGGCGTTAGTTAGTTGTCGGTGCAGGATAACCACGACGAATACGTACACATGCTCAGCAAACCCTCAAGGGTCACCGGACAGCACTTCCTCCAAAGGTGATGCATAGCTCGAGTTCCAGTTTCGCTCAAACACTTTCTCAAGTGCTTTTCGTGTCGGTTCGTGGTTCGTGTTAACGCTGGCTCCTGCCGTGGTGTAGAAATATCCCCACTCCATGTTGCTCGTGCCCACATTCGCGCGAGTATCAGTGACAACGTACTTGGCATGATTCACGCGGGTGTACGAGGGCCACGAAGCTTTCGTGCTAGCACTGGACGTGGTGTTCTGCCAACCAGGCACACGGAAAATCTTGATTTCAAGTCTTCCGGAGCACCGAGCGTGCGTGTGCTGACACAACTCCGCCTGCTTCTTCAGCGTGGCAAGTGCCTCCAGCATTTGAGGGCTGGTGTGCTGCCACTGGCTGATCAGCAGACGCACCTGCAGTCCAGGTTTGCTGTACACACCGGCCAGCAGCGCATCCGTAAGAGCTGGCCAGTGAAGAGGCCCGGGCGTGTACATCGAGAACGGCTCAAAGTCCATGACGCTGAGACCGACGAAAGACTTGGCCGATCGGATCGTGTACACCAGCGCGTCCTCGTCAAAAGCTCGTGAGTGCGCAGCTGTCGCTTCCAGCGGTGCAGCCGCAACAAACATCTCCGCAACACTCGCCCCAATTTCTCCTGTATCATTTTCAGTCGACAGCGTACTAAATGGCGTCCTCAACTGCTGCGAAATATCTCCCAACGCCGAAAACCCGGCTTGCACAAACGGATCCTCACTTCTTCTATCCTTCGGCAAATACAGCGACCACTTGGGCACTTGGAGTTCGTGTTGAAATCTCTCCGAAAAGTAGCTGTCCGTCTTGGCCGGTAGCAACTCGGGCGACGCGAACATCCACCAGGTCTCGAACAGCCTTTGCATGTCTTGAATCACGTCCGACTTTGGAGATAAATTCTCCATTAGAACACCCACCTCCATCACTTGAGCCAGCGACTTCCAGTCCATGTTGGCGCTGCCCACGTACACGTGACTCTCATCAAAGACCCAAATCTTTTGATGCAGAATGCCGCTGCCATACCACTCGGGGCCGCTCCAGCACCTCACTTGGACATTTTCCTTGCCTGCGTCCACCAGCGCCTGCACTTCACTCGGCAGCGTGTTACACGACGTTTCCGTTTCAACTAGCATTTCATCACCTATTTCATCCGATTTCGCCGTTAAAACACGTAATTTCACCCCTCTTGCCGCCGCAGCTTGCAATGCAGAAAGCAGATTTTTGCCTCTATCGGCGCCGAAACTCGTCATTTCGGCGTCGGAATAAACTTTTCGGTCCTCTGCGCCCAGCAGGTTCCAGTACATGGCGCTGAGGTCGATGGAGCTCTTCGCGGCCCGCACATGGCGCGTAAGGGCCTCGAACGTCTGCGGAACCGCTGAGTGAAGGTCGAAGCCCCCCACGGGCAGCGACTCAACCAGCGACAGCGTCGCCTTGGCGGTTAAATCCCCGTTAGAAACGGTATCAGATGGCCATTTCGGCTCGAAGACGCGCGACTTCGCGGCGGCGGTGGGGGACGAGACCGCCACGTCCCGCGGGGACAAGCGGAGAGCTACGAGGAACACGCACGAGGTCGCCCACAGCAGCCCGAACAGCGCAGCGCCGTCACCGCGACGCAGTCGGCGGGGCATCGTCCTCGGTATCCGCTTTAGAAACTCCTCGGTATCCGCTTAGAAACTTGAAGTGATGGACGTAACCCAACAGTGTACCCCCCTTGGCTACATATGGCTAAATTAGGGTTACCCGATTTTTGACTGGCTGAGTGACACCACGATAGCAAGTATGGCGACCGGGAAGCTGCCGCCGTCGCGCAAGGCCAAGCGCAAGCAGCAGCGCGAGGACAAGAAGCGCCAGAAGAACAAGCGGCAGCGCAAGGAGGCGGACGCGCCGCCCGCAGCTGTAGCCAATAGAAACGCCGGCAAGACGCGCGGCAAGAAACCTGTCAAAGCGCATCGCCCTAATGGCTCCAGCTCCAGCTCCAGCGGCATCACCAACAAGTTCCACGAGTTTCTGGCCGAGGCGGCGAGCGCCAGAGATGGTCAGCGATACTAATACTGGTATTGTTGCAGTACATACTGGTAGACTACGGTACTAACTGGTATTTCTACGCAACAGGTAAACCGCAGTCGCAGAGCGCCGATGACAGGGAGATCAAGGCGCTAGAGGCCAAACTGGGGCTCGGCTCGTCGTCGGCCAACAAGTCTGAGTCGGCGCTGAAGAAACTGAAGAAGTAGGGAACAATAATTGTGTTATTTGTCCTAGTGGTAGCTGACATTTTGGTGTTTTTTTTTACTGTTGCAGGGAGTACTCGAAGGACGGGCTGGGCGAAGACTTTGCCGACTTTTTGACGGAGCTGGACCACATTTCAGAGTACGGCTGCAGCTTTTGGTGGGATATGAGTAGTAGATACTGATGTGCTGTTGTGACTTTTTCTGTAGAGTGGTGAAAGGCCGACCGAAGGCGAAGCTCTCTTCTGCTGACGATGCGGACGTCGAGAGCGATGGCGAGGAGAGCGAGATGGATGGGAGCGAGGGATCGGAGGCTGGCAGTGACTTTGGAGACGACGTGGAGATGGACGAAGAGACTCGACGCGAGATGGAGCTGCTGCAGGCGGAGGACGCCGAGTTCCTGAAGGGCATGGATGAACTTCCGACCGATGAGTCGGAATCCGAGTCGGAGGACCTCGCGCAATTCTATTCGGAGGAAGAGGAGGACGACGAGGAAGCACGAGCTAATGCAATGAAAAACCAACAGCTGGTTGCTGATGAGGGCGAGGAGGCCAACGAGGCCAGTGAAGGCGAGGAAGAACAGGAGAAGGTTGACTGCGATGAAGAGGATACGCTTCAGGAGGAAGACGAGAGCGACGTGAACGGAGATATCGAGGAGAGCGACGACGACGACGACGACGATGGGGAGGAGGAAGAAGATGAACAGGAGAAGGAGGAGAGTGTTGTCGTCGGAGAAGATATCTACGGCCGACCTGTCATCAAGACGAGTGACGGAACCAAAAAGCCGTCGGCTTACTTACCCCCTCACCTTCGCCGAAAACTCCAAGCTGAGGCCGAAGCTGCTGCCGCTGCAGCAGTCACAGAAAAGGTCAAGCCTTCTCAGATGGACGAGCAGGCTATGCGCGAGCTGACGCGTTGCATTAACGGTCAGCTCAACCGCATCTCCGAGTCCAACATGGAGTACGTCGCCTGCCTGCCCCCGTAGATGCATTGTGCGCATGATCATTAACTGTGTGTGTGTGTATCTCAATGATAATCAGGTCAATTGCGCTGGAAATGGAGAAGATCTACCGTGGGAACGGCCGGTCTCTTGTAAACGAAATCCTTTTGGAGAAGCTGCTTCAGACGACGTGCCACCCTCGACAGGTGATGGCGCCACTCATCAAGGTGGGCGGTGCTCTGGTGGCAGCTCTGTACCACAGCGTCGGCAGCGAGGTCGGAGGCTTCTTCGTTGAGAAACTGGTGCGCAAGCTCATGGATAGCGTGGAGGAGGAAAAGAAGCAACTAAGCGAATCTGCAGACACACAGCACGACGACGACGATGGTAGAACATCCAAGGTGCCTGTGAACCTGATGCTGTTCGTGATGATGCTGTACAACTTTGGCGTCGTGCACTGTACCCTCGTGTACGACCTCTTCCGATCGTTCGTGGACAGTTTTTCGTCCACCGATATTGAGCTTATTCACCAGCTTCTTAAGATTGGTGGAGCTCAGCTGCGTGCGGATGATGCTGACGCCTTGCGCCAGATGGTTGCTGCTGTGCAGCAGAAAGTGGGCGAGGCACAACAAGCAAATGGCAGAAAGCAACCTGACGAACGAGTCCGCTTCATACTGGATCTCATTTACGACCTGAAGAAGTCGTCCAAGCACGGAAAGGGTCGCAATGCTGGAGGGAAGGGAGGTGGTGGTGGTGCTCTAGATGTGTCGTCGCTGAAAAAGTGGCTCGGGCGCGTGAAGACGCGATGCGGAAACGCCAACAACCCGCTGCGTGTGTCGCTGCATGAGCTGCTCAACGCTGACGAGGATGGTCGTTGGTGGATAGTCGGTGGTACGTGGGTCGGCTACCAGCAACAGAAGTCGACCGATGACCGAGCAAACGACGATACCACCAACGAGACTGCTCGCGAGAATGACAGACTTCTGAAACTCGCGGAGAAGCAGCACATGAACACGGACGTTCGAAAGAAAATCTTTGTGGCGCTCATGGGCGCGGCCGATTGCTTTGACGCCTACGAGCGATTGCTGCAACTGCACCTGAAGGAGAAGCAGGAGCGTGAAATTGTGCGTGTGCTACTGCACTGCTGCGGCCAAGAGAACAAGTTCAACAAGTACTACCTGGTACTGGCTGAGAAGCTGTGCGAAATGGATCCGCGATACAAGTTCACGTTCCAGCTCGCATTCTGGGATATCTTCAAGCAGATGGAGTCGCTGAAGCCGCGGAGGTTGTACAACCAGGCCCAAATGCTGGCCGGGCTTGTGCTCAGCAGCAGCCTGTCATTGTCATGCCTGAAGGTGCTTGACTTCACACAGCTGGAGGAGAAGAGCCTTTTGTTCCTGCGCGTTCTGATGGAGGAGATCCTCAAGGCGGAGAGCGAGCTGGAAATGGCGCAGGTGTTCCAGCGTCTGCTGCAGACGAAGAAGGCGCAGCTCACAATTGACGGTCTTGCGGTGTTCTTCCACCAGCACCTGACGAGCTTCCGCGGCGAACCTGATCCGACGACGCGGACATTACTGAAAAAGCGTGTCAAGAGCGTGAAGAGCTTGCTTGACCAACTCGCCAAGTCGGCGGCATCGGCTGAAAAGGAAGCGAGTTTCATGTAGTTAGTGCGCACTTTGCACAAGATAGACGACCGGTTTTTTTCTTCTTCTGATTACCTTATTTCATTCAGTACCTGAGGCTCGCTACGCCACTAATGGCTACAGTCCGCCGCTCTTGACAAAGCATACTGACAACGTCCAAAGTGGAATTGGAGACCGAATGCGTGCTCAACCTCCAGGAACCCGACAACACAATCGATCCCATGTCATGAGTAATCAGAGTTATTAGTGCTGTCATTATGCCAGCACTTCGAAGTGTATCTCGGCCATTTCTAGCAAGGCAAACACCATATTCGGTTTCTTCTGGTCGTTCCCCTCGTTCAAAGTTGCAATCGCTTCGGCACACTTCGCAGTGGTGACTTCTCGAACACATCCCTCTACATGTAGAACCGAGAATTATGTCTCATTTAAAAAGCTTGAAAGCCCCGCCTTCAGGAAGCGTAAACGTCCGAGTACACAAATCTGAACAAAGTGTGAGTATCCGTGTTCTAGAAAATAGCTAGAAAATGCAGCACGTTGTCATCACATAGTTGCTACAATGCATAACCTTTGGAGTTGCGGACGGTCTCAGCAAGGAACAATACAGTTTGCTCCTGCCGCACCGTTAAAAAAAATATATTTCAGTGATGAAAGTGTGCAGTGACGTGGTAACGCAGAGACACGAGGAATCCACTTTCCTGGCCGACCCACTGCAGACAATTAGAAAACGCAGAACTAACGGCAATGTCTATCCAATAAAATTCCCCCAGTCGATGTAAGGTTAGTTGTAGACGTCACCATGCGGGAAGAAACTGCATTCGACGATACCAGGGATATTAAAGTTGAAACCATGGATAGCACTCGGTTTCCCCACATGACACGCGCTGTAAAATTTGCGGATGAGTGGGTGATGAAGCTTCGTCTAGATTGTCACCTGACGAAGACATACCTCCTCTTGAAAAGGATATGATCTTTTCTTTTACAATATCGTTTTCACCACAATTTCAGAGTTCTCCACAACTCAACCACTTTAGCTACAACGTCCAGGTCTTGTCGCTTAGTACGGAGCAATTGTTCGTCATATCGTGCTTCGTCCGCGTCAATATCTCCAATTTTGCAACTCAAACCTGAGGTCGAGATGCAGTATCTGCGTAAATAAATACTGTCAATTGACGAATTGAGCCTTGCACCACGTGAGCCACTTGACGATAAAAATAATGGGGCGTAGCTTCAAGATGGCTTAGCCGGAATGTAGTTCTTTGGAAGGAATCTAGTTGTCGGCTTGGCAGCCATCGCGTAGGGCCAAGCGAACTTTTACAGCATCAACTTCAACGACTTCGCCTCGTCATTGACTACTCTGTTTGAGCTACTGATCGTCATTCATGCACCTTTTCCTGACGATGAAAGAGAGCGGTCCTGTGCTAACATAAGAACTGCGTTTTTGTGCTAGCAGTGGTATGTCACGATGGAAGGCGCAGTAAAGTGGAGTCAAATCTACTTTGACAGCTTTTACGTTGTTGGAGTTGTTATGTTGAAAACGAGCTATGAGTTCATAGGAATTCTTCAACATATAAGGATATATACTGTCCGCCCGTGGCCGCGTAGCGTGGAGGAACGGGTCCTGAGGAGCCGTTCCGTTCTTTCACTCGAAGCGCTGGCCTCATGGCTGTTCGAGATCGTCGCATCTGGGATACTTGAAGTCTCACCAGGTACCTCGGTCTCGGTATAATGGGATACTGCTTCCAGCTTGGCCGCATCTTCGAAATAGGCCCCCACCATGAATGCTACCACAATACTAACATCAGCTTACCGATGCAGCTACTGCTTTGTAGACACAATTCTTGGTGCCGGAGGCAACTTATCTATAAACCTGCGGACATGCCACTGCAAAACGAGTGCAAGTCAACAGAACAAAACAAATCCACATGAGTATGCGATACTGGACGTTTGCAATTCTTCCCAGCCCAACAAAAATAGCCGCCCCACACTCGGTGGTTTCTCGCTGTGGTCTTCATTGTTAAAGTGAGGGTTCGCAGAGGTATTAGGACAGCGGAGGATAGCGCGAAGACGTGCACATGTAAGTAGATAATAGAGATAGAGCTTGGAGAGAAGGTCCGGTAGAGATGAGGGATGAACGGAGAGCTTGTGTATTGGAGCTGGAGAATTGAGAAGTGAGGACTTGGGAGTCCNCCACCAACCAGTCTAGTTTAAGTACGACTTCCGTTGGTAATACACCATACGGGACAGCCTATAATTCACCCGTATATAAGCAGACGCACATCGGAGATGCAAACTTTGACATTCATGAAGTATTCTGCGTCGCTGGAACATCAGCATCCTAACTGTGGCCTGGTCAACGCCGTCCCGCGTCCTGTGAAATCCACGATCCGAGCGCCAACTCGCCACTGCCTTCATCCGCAGACCTCAATTTCCTAATGCTCCAAGCTCCAAGTCTTAACCCACCCACCAGTATATCTAGGGCTGCCATTCGGCAACTTGCCTTTCAGCAAGAACCTCGTGGCAATGGGCCTTAACCACCATGAACCACATTACCCCATACCTGGTTGCTCAATGCAAAGCGAAGGAATCATATTTTGAGGAAACTGACGCAGCGGACTTTCATCTGTGCGCTACGGACAAACAATCATTACAACACTATCGGTTGATCGCTTCGACGACTGTGAAACGCCCACAACATTTCGTCCAATGACCAGCGTTATGCACTCACCGCTGTTGGCCCTGTTCATTCCTCGAAACAACGTGGTGGTGGCAGCACCTATTTCAAGTCGGCACAAGGGGAGCCCTGCCGTTCAAGCCACCGGGTCTCATGTCAGGAATGCATCGCGTTTGGAGTTTCTACCCAGACGCCTCGTGTAGTGGAGCACCGACCGGCGTATTCATGAAGAAGCTGAACAACTGTGTCGACCAAGTCGATTCCACTGGCAGAAGATGTGCCGGACAGTATAACAGCAATAATGAAGTGGTTGGTTACCTGGACGAGAGTTGCCAAGATGGCAGTGTGGCTGCTGCCCTCGATGAACTGTACGATGGTGAACCTTACATGGCCTACGACTACTATTTTGATGACAACTGCACGGACTTCGAAAACTCAGCTTCGTTCCTAGCAAGCGGCGATTGTGAGCTTTTATATGGTTTGGACCCCGAGGATAACGAAGTGATCAGCCCCGCCACGATTTCAGTCTCGAACGCGACCTTGGTATGGACCAGAAACTTGGATGCTGTGGATGGTGCGTTGAATTGCCCTGGCGTAGGCGGTGAAGGCTACAACGAGTTTGGCCTTCCCATTGCAGAAGTTAACGCTCACACTTGCAAAAACTTTGAAAACATTGGGGGTGGATTTATTTTCTACAATACGTCGACTTCTGTCTCGAGTATGAGTACTTCCGGCTCTGAGGACAACACTTGGAGAAGAACCAAGATTGGAGCCGGGAGCATCACCCCTGGTTCCAATCTTGGATCTTCCGACTCGACCGAGTCGGAGGCCCCACCACCGTCGGGGTCAACCTCGTCTGAGACTGGTCTCGGTGCTGGCACCATTGTAGGAATAGCGTGTGGAATAGTCGTTGTGGTGGCGATCATTGCATTGGTGTGTTGTCGGTGGAAAAGAAAGAAAGAAGCTGAGAACACCAGTACGCATTCAACGCCGTTCCTCCCAAGAGGTAGTGCTTGGACCACCGACGATACAGAACCATCGACAGTAGGTCCGGGACTCTGGAACGACAATGTCATTATCGCTACTCGTGTTCCTCGTGATAGTGTGACTCTCCAGGGCCTCATCTGTCGTGGGGGATTCGGAGAAGTGTACAGAGGCACATACGGTCGCGAAGCGGTCGCCATTAAAATGTTGTTCCCAGAAATGCGAAGCGATCTCAAGAAGGTGAATAATTTTCTAGCAGAAGCCAAAC
>LGTU01000729.1:0-18587 GCA_001314425.1 Phytophthora pluvialis | reverse complement strand
ACCGTGACAACAAATCTTCAACACGCTCAACGGTAGACAGTGACGCATTACAGAATGGAAGAATACGGCTGTCCTCGGTATTGCACGCCCGTGGAATCTCAGAGTAAGCTGCTGTAGCCCACAGGAATAGTAACGCGATCACAGCGGGATATTTTTCAAGCATGCCGTCGAAGGTCAAATCCAAAATGCCCCATCGTACGCAGCAACAATTCCTCCCGTTGTAATGTCGCTAGATGGAGCTCCATTCAGCTCTGCCAACGCGTTGACTAGACTTGACGTCGGGGGAAGCGTCATTCGAGCGCAGCAGTGATACGCACACCCCGTTTAATATTATTGGCCACGGACCTTATAACGCAATGCGTTCATTGTTCGTAGCGAGCCACTTGACCTAAGCATCATTTCCACAACACTTGGAGCCAGTAGAAAAACGAGCTTTGGTGCCACCATATCAGCTCGATACTACTTCAGACAGTTAGTCAGATTCGCCAAGCTAAATCGTCAATGTCTTAAGTGTGTACGTACGGGCATCGGCGGCAGACATGAAATTTGACAATCGGGATCGTTCATTCTCCATTACTGTAGTCTCCAGTCGTTTTCTGAGCCGAGCGTTGCACACCTTGTGTTTTTTTAACCAGCACACCTTGTTGCTAACGCTTGTCGTTGGATATTGTAGACGAATGCGATTGCCTACGAGCAGTGCGAGAGCAGCGCATGTACTTCACTGGACGTTCCAAAGCTGACACCAGCCCTACTTTTGCATCCACTCAGTGACAGTGGGCTGCTTCAGCAGCTCTGCGTGATACAGCTCCTTGTCGTACCCGTAGTCAAAGAAAAGCTGTAAATCATTCCGGATAGTACGAGTTAGAAGCGTGAACAAAGTGGCGTATGCCACCATGTTGCTTACCTCTGTATGTGGCTGAATGTCGTGCATTGCATACAATCCGATGCGGAAATCACTGCTGACGTTCATGATCTTGCACGCGCAGTTCGGACTCCTCGAAGAGTGGTTAATAAACTAAACAAACAACCAGCGAGCGAATAGTTAGATGATCGAAGGGAACTCGTGTAAACGACTGGCATCAAGAAACAGGCGCAAGACGTACTCTGGTCTTGTTACCCTTTCGCGTTGAGTCGATCACAGTCTTGGTATCCAAATTGAACAGATAACTAGACGAAAGATTCAGCAACGAACAGAGTGTAAACAAAAGCAAGAACGCGCTACCAAGCAAAACAATATCCGGTAGAGAGTAGCCACTGTACCTGCGGTCGACTTTGTCGTAGACGGAGCCACGCCTATCCGCCTCTTCTTGCGACACCATCTCGCCGATGTACTCGATGATAAATTCATCCTTAGCAACATAGTCCTCTACAAAAAGCCCCCAGCCGGCAGCACTCAGTTTCGAGCGGCCCATTCGAACGTGCTTCTGTTTGGATAGCGCGATGCTGCGGTTCTGGCATGATGTCTGATGCTTTTCGTATTTGCTTGTTTTGTCTGATTTGCTGTCGTACGCTTCACCCTTTTCACGCGCCGCAATTTCATCTGCGCAGCACACCTTGCACAAATCCACATCACATTCGCGGCCCGCACAGAAGCAAGGGCATGCCTTCGTACGGCAACGGCCCCGCTGACATTGGCATCCTGGAAAGAAAATCTTGCACTCGTCGTGGACGCAGTGGCAGTGCTTTGAGCAAAAAACACCGTCTTCGACACAGGAGCAAACACCTGGCTCACAGGGCCCCTCATGGGAGCACGGTTCGATTCTATGATACCAAGACGCGCAGTCGATCAAACCACAACAGTTAATCATATGCATTGACAAACTGGATGAAGAATGTACAACGTACTTGATCTGAACAGAGTTCACAACGCCGTTTTGAGAGTCTGTCACACCGTTTACAAACGCATCAAACAAGGTCAGAAAAATAATCAGCATACCGCATCCAGTATCATGCAAACGCCAAAATGTGCAACCCAGCCAAGCCCGAGAACGGTGGTCTCTTGCGTCCCAGGAGGAATAACAAGGGTGAGAGCATAGCTCAGTATATGTCACTCCATGCGGCCGCATTGCCTTGATCTCGAAGCAACACAGCGTATCTAGGGTGACAAAAGCACATGCAGTCCTACCCTACCGTAACACGCAAACGTACTCTGTAAATGAGAAATCGACATTCGTGTACTCTTCTTCTTCCGCGAGCGTCGACTTTTTGATTGAGGCCGAACCTGTTGGGGTGACATGAAAATCGTTAGTACGATATAATTGCCATCCATGTTGAGAGTGGACGCGTCAATTTTTACCTCTTTCGGTAAGCTGCGATCGTTGAAGTCGTAATATGCACACATCTCGGCAACTTCCGCGCAAGTCTTGTTCCCCAGTATCTTCGCCATTTCACAAAAGTTGCCCGAGCATAGAAAATATACGCGAGCACAAAGAATGCGCGTCTGTGCGCTCCATCCAAAGGAGGCCGAGATAGCACGGTCCTTGGAAAAACCACTGGAGCTCGATAAACTCATTTGGCCAAGAAAGCAGCTGTTCCCGCAGTTCCGTCCTGTGTTGATCATCGTGTCCTTCTCTTGCAGATTCAACGCCACAGCATTTTGCTCCGAGATGCTCTGTGGGTTGCATCAAACGTGTCAGATTGCCAGCCAATCAATGTGCAAAGTCAGCTAACACTTCTTCTTACCAACTTCGGCTGCTCGAGACACCCGTGATAGTCGCAGTCGTAGACGCAGCAGCGTCGGCAGAAAAGACCTGTGCACAGAATCGGCATCAAAATACACCGACAGCATCAGCCGAGTAGTTTCAATGTTCCATACCCCTTGAACTTGATACGGTGTCACTTACTGCGATACGAATCAGCAGATTGCTTGTATAGCTCGAAGTACTCCTTCATCGAGATGTGTGTCTGCTCAGCAGGGTCCTCCATGGACCCATTCTCCCCGTTAGTCGTTGCCGAGTTGATTCGTGCATTAGCAGCTTCCGTGCGTCGTTTCTTCTTCGCTGCACGTTGAGAAATACGCAACTTCTTGTGCACTTCCACCAAGACCTCTTCTTCCACATTGATGACGTTCGCCACGCGCTTGAGATCGCTCGGGGTGAGGTCCCACGTGGACTGAAGCGTCTTCAGCACACCTTCACACATTTCCTTGGTGAACTCCACCTCGCACGCACTCGTTCGCTGCTGTCTAGAAAACGGAATTTTCAATGCACAGTTAGATCCGCTGTACCCATTTCCCCACCAATCCAAGGCCGTCTCACTTGATCTGGTAGAACTCGGACACGACGTCCTCTTCGTCGTCGTCTCCAAAGTACGGCAGATACTTCAGCGTCGGCTCGTCCTCCACCTCGTAGTTCTTGCTCAGCGCCGTCCACATCGTCGCCGTTGGAATCGACGGCACCTTGGGCAGAATCACCGCGCGCTTGTACACCGTCGTGCTCGGATTGGTCAGATGGAGCTTCACCGAGGGCTCCACTCTCATGTCCGGATCTCCCGGCAGCTCCGACGCTGACAACATGAACAAAAATAATGTCAATAATAATTATTAATTTTTGTGTGACAATACAAACAGAAGAAGAAGAATATTATTGATCACCCACTCTGCACTCGCAGGCCGTGCAGTGCCTCGAGCGAGATCTCGTCCGCCAGCACCGGGACCTCCTTCCGCCGTCTCCGCTGCTCGATCATGTAGAGCACGTTCTTGAGGCGGTTGCGCGCCACCTCCCGCTGTAAAAGTGTGAACCCATGTTACGACCACAGAAAAAGTATGGTCCCTAAAATAATGGGCAACTATCTATTAAGTGCTCAAAAATGACGTACGCTGGCGCCGATGTTGTGCGAGCGGATGAAGTGGTTGAGCGCCTCGGCGGCCTGCGCGCAGAGCTGCTCCTCCATCTCGGTCTCGGACACCTCCGCGTCCTCCGCCTCGTGTGCGCGCTTGCGGCTCTCCAGCTCGTCCTCGCGCATTGCTGCTTACCCACCTATCAACCGGTTTGTGTGTCATCTGTACACGAACACTAATGTAGTGTGGTGTACACAACGCGCAACATTCTAGCGACATGCCCGATCCGGGCCACCGTTTTGGATGGCGGGCAGCTCAATTAGCGCAGACGGATGGCGACAGGCGACAAGCGGGCGAAGGCCTTCGCCACGCGCTCGGAGCGCGCGCTGGTGCTGAGCGTCGTGCGCGAGGACTTCGGCGACGCGGCGGAGAAGGTGGCCGAGGCGCTGCTGCGCTCCGAGGGCCTGCGGCTGGCCGAGATCGCGCACAAGCTGCAGCGCCAGGCGGCGGCGGCATCTTCGGCGCCGTCCGTGCACGAGGTGGGTGCAATGTGGCAGCAGTTCCTTGCTGCAATGCCATATTTAACGCGTGCTGTTGCTGTTTGTTCGCCAGATCAAGTGCGCGCTGCTCAAGTTGCTGCAGCACAATCTGCTGGACGTGGCGCCCGCGGCTGCGGCCCGCGGTGGGGCGCCGACTGTCACCTACAATGTCCGTGGATGCCATGTTTTGTGGCGTCTTATTTCTTATTTGTGGCGATGTATTGATGGGTTTTTTTTACTTTCCTCTTATTTGTGGCAGATCAACGTGCAGGAGGCGCTGTACCGTCTGCGGTTCCCCAAGTTCATCGAGCTGGCCAAGGAAACCTTTGGGGTCGAGGGCGAGGTGATCATGGAGGAGGTGCTGGTGCAGGGCCGCGTGCGCATGGACCAGTCGCTCGAGACCATGGCCTACAGCTTGGCGGAGCAGCGGCGCCAGGAGCGGAAGCAGAAGGCGCAGGACGGCGACGAGGCTGCACCTGCAGAGGAGGAGGAGATCGGCGACGAGGAGCTGGACGAGTGCCGCCATCTGGTCCGTGAGGCTTTCGTGGAGATGGCCAAGAAGCGCTACATCTCACGCGTGCACCCGCTAGACCTCAAGGTGGCGGAGGCCGAAGACGCCCCGAAGTTCCCTGCGAGTATCATGCGCGGACAGGATCGAGGCCCGACCAGCAACTTGAACAGCAAATCGGCGGCGGCTACGGCTGCTAATGTCGCTGGGAATGGCGCCAATGCTAACGGTGCGAACAAAAATGGCAAAGCTGCTGACGAGGACGGAATCACAGTGCGCGGCAAGAAGCGGAAGGCTCCGTCGCTGCCGTCGGGAAACGCCGTCCCTGTGGAACTGCAGATGATGCTCGACGCGGATGAGGCGGCTCGTAAGGAAAAGGACGACTCGGAAGCGGAGTGGGAGCCTAGCTCTGCGTCGTCGTCGACGTCGGCTCGTGGCTCCAAGCGCAAGAAAAACTCGAAGCGTACTAAGCTGCCTAGCCGTGGCACGTCGTCTGGAGATGGCACGACCGGCGGCGAGACCAGCGGCGAAGATGCTCCGAACGGCTCTGGAGCACACACAGACGAGCGCTCGCTGGTGTGGCGCTTCGGTGAGACGCAGCTGCTGCGCGACCTGCGGCACAAGGCTTGCATTAAGTTCGCGACAGAGAACATCAACGCGGTGGCTGGCGTTATCGTGGCAGCCATGCTTCAGCACTCGGCCCCGCGCGAACGCGAAAAGGACGAGCCTACCTCGGCGCCGGTGTCAGCGCGTGATCTGTTTGGCATGGAGAGTGTGAAGAAAGCTCTGCCTCCTGAGGCCAACAACCCGTGGCGGCTGCTCCTCAACTACATTATGGTCATGTGCCGTGATAAGTCGGGCATGGTGATGAAGGTCGCGCAGGAGGCGTTTGACCCCACCCAGGCGCGCGCAGGTGACGGCGGCCAATACGTGGTGCACATGCAGAAGATCATGGAGTTTCTGCAGCAAGCCACGACACACGCATATATCCAGGACAAGTACGGCGTCGCGAGCGCTCGGATCGTGCGCCTGCTGATGGAGAAGCGCCAATTAGAGCAGAAAACTATCGGCGAGCTGGCGCTGCTGCCGTCTAACGACGCGCGGCACCGGCTGTACGAGCTGTACACGGACAAGCTGCTGAAGATACAGGAGATCCCGAAGCGTGCCGACCACAACCCCGCCTTCACATTCTTCTCGTGGTCTGTGGACATGCCGCAGATGCAGACGCGTATCACGGAGCGCATTCAGGACTCGCTGTGTCGTCTTCGCCGTCGGCGTAAGTTCGAGGCAGAGGAGAACAAAGAGCTCATTGCGCGGTCGGAGCAGCTGGTTGAAGCTAACGATCTCGACAAATTCGACAAGCTCAGCCGTTCGCTCGACCGTCTCGACCGTGCCATTATCCACTTAGACGGTATGCTTATGCTCTACCGCGATTTCTAGCTCATCCGGAATACAATACGTGTCAGAGCTTGACAGACTGCAGCCGACAGACGTAATATATCTGCAACCAGCTAGCTTCGTTTTGCCGATGACGCAGTCCCGTTCCAGTGCCGCAGTGCGGTGCGTCCCATGCACGTTGACTTTTGGTCGTTGCTGTATTTAGTAGTCGCCGGCTCGAGTCGCCCACTCGAAACGACGATCTCGATTTCTCCTCTTGGCCGTACGAGCTCCAGCCTGGGTTCACGATGGACTACTATGAGCTGCTGCAAGTCCCGCGTGGCGCCACGGAGCAGGAAATCAAGAAGGCGTAAGTATTTGTTGCAACCAGCATGGTTGGAACATGTAGATGGATGAGCGATTTGCTAAGTGTATGTCTGTGCTTGGTCGGCGCCAGGTATCGCAAGCTTGCGATGAAATGGCACCCTGACAAGAACAAGAACAATCTGGCTGAAGCTCAGTACCGGTTCCAGGAGATCTCGGAGGCTTACGACGTGTTGAGTGATCCGGAACGCCGCGCCATCTTCGACCAGTACGGCTACGACGGTCTCAAGAACGGAGTCCCGGACGAGAATGGCGGGATGCGCGATGGCTACGCTTTCAACGAGCGAGCGTCCGAGGACGTGTTCAGCAAGTTTTTCGGGACGAGCAACCCGTTCGGCGACTTCGGCTTCGGTGATACGCTGCCGTTTGCGAGTTCGCTCCGTAAGAAAGGCCCCGAGAAGGCTGAGCCTATCGTGCGTGAGCTTGTGTGCACGCTGGAAGAACTTTTCCTGGGAATCTCGAAATCCGTCGTCGTCGAGCGCAAGCGGTTGCAGCATGACGAGCTGGTAGACGACGCCAAGACTTTCGTGATCAAGATCAAGGCTGGTTGGAAGACTGGTACGAAGGTCACGTTCGATCGCGAAGGCAACGAGACACGCACCAACGAAGCCGGTGACGTGATCTTCGAGGTGGTGCAGCAAGAGCACACTCTGTTTAAGCGCGACGGTGCCCACCTTGTGTTCGCGGCGAAGTTGAAGCTGAGCGAGGCACTTGGTGACTACTGTGTGGAGGTGCCAACGCTGGATGGTCGCAAGCTGGCCATATCGTGCAACGAGGTGGTGAATCCGAGCTCGGAAAAGGTGGTGAAGAAGGAAGGCATGCCGATCTCAAACCAGCCAGGTGAACGTGGCGACCTGCGCATCAGATTCGACATCGCTTTCCCTCGCCATCTCACAACGCTCCAGAAGACGGCTCTAGTAAAGATCTTAGGCTAAGTTTCATCAATACAGGAAGCGTGGAGAGCTGACGCATGAAAATCCGGCGCATTCTCAACGACGCAAACTGCTGAATAGTCTGTACCAACCGTAATATCGGGTATCATTGATTGAATATTTACTACAGCCCCAGTCGACTAAGACCGAAGTACTCTCCAAGAGGTCCTTACATGAGCTCACTGCACAGTTTCAAAAATGACAAGCAGTTAGTCGGGATGTTCGACAGCAACAGCACACAAAATTAACGCAGGGAAACTTACTAAGCAGGGCCACCTCCACCTTCGGGGACAGTCCAATTGATGTACTCCTTCGGCATCTTGATAGAGCAGCACTTGCAGTGGACGCAGTTCTGGGCGTTGATCACGAGCTGCGGGACGCCGTTGGCCTCGCTGCCATCCGTGTATTCGTAGACGCGGGCGGGGCAAAATCGCTGCTCTGGACCAGCGTACACCGGGAACGACTCCTTAGAGGGAACCTCCGAGTGCTCCGGCTTAATGCGCAAGTGAGCAGGCTGGTCGTGGTTGTGGTTGGTACCGCTGCGCTGCAGGTTCGAGAGCAGGTCGAATGTCAACTTGCCGTCTGGCTTCGGGTACTCAATGGGCGTGAACTCCTTAGCCGGGCGCGTCTTGGCCGCGTCGGAAACGGTGTTCGGAATAATCCACGGCTCCTTTCCTTTGAGGACGTGCGTAGCCACGCCAGCGTAGAGCAGGCCAGGAAGGAATCCGTTGTGGAAACCAGCGTGCACGTTACGAACAGCCTTGAGCTCCTCGGCAATCCACGAGTTCTCCACAGCAGCCTCGTAGGTCGAGATATCAATCGCAGGCTCCTCGGGGTTGATCTCGGCAGTCTCGGCCACGGGTTCCGCGCCAGTGGCAGTCAGAGCCTCGTACGCAGCCTCGGCAGCAAGCATACCCGACTTCATAGCAGTGTGCGTACCCTTGATCTTCACGCCGTTCAAGAAACCAGCAGAGCAACCAATCAGACCGCCACCAGGGAACGTCAGCTTCGGGATTGCGTGGTAACCACCCTCGTTCAGGCAACGAGCACCGTACTGGACGCACTCGCCACCCTCGAGGTATTTCCGGATCGCCGGGTGTGTCTTAAACCGCTGGAACTCCTCGTACGGGTTAATGTACGGGTTCTCGTAGTCTAGACCAACGACCACACCAATCTGCACGAGGTCGTCCTCCATGTGGTACATGAACGAGCCACCGAACGTCTTGTCCATCAGCGAGCGCTGCAGCGGCCAGCCAAGCGTGTGCTGCACGAGACCAGCCTGGTGCTTCTCCTTGGGGATGCGCCACACCTCCTTCACGCCGATACCATACGTCTGGGGCTGGACGCCCTCACGCAGGTTGTACTTCTCCATCACCTCCTCACTGCACGATCCACGGCAGCCCTCACCGAATAGCGTCTACAATAACAACAAACAAATGTATCCGTCAGCAGCTGCAATCAATTGCCATCGCATACTCGACACGAGTAATTAATTGTGCACGTACCACACGCGCACGGAGCTCCATGCCGCGAGCAAAGGTGCCCTTGGGCTTGCCGTCCTTGCCGATCCCGACATCGCGCGTGGCAATACCGCCGACGGAGCCGTCCTCGCGGTAAAGCACCTCAGAGGCCGAGAAGCCCGGGTAGATCTCGACGCCAGCCTCCTCCGCCTGCTCGCCCATCCAGCGGACGAACTTGCTGAGGCTGATGATGAAGTTGCCGTCGTTGTGCTAAGGGTTGTCAAATCACGAAGGATCACAGATCGACGTCAGAATAAGATTTCTTGCTGCTGTTGGCTCCACCACCAGAACCACCCATCAAGTGCGGCTCACCTCCTCCTTGGGCAACAGGAAGTGCGGCAGGCCGAGCGACTTGTCCTCCGAGAGCAGCAGGAACTGGTCCTTGGTCACGGGCGTGTCCAGCGGCGCGCCGAGCTCCTCCCAGTCGGGCAGCAGCTCGTTCAGCGCGCGCGGCTCGAACACGTTGCCCGACACGATGTGCGAGCCCACCTCGGCGCCCTTCTCGACCACGCACACGGACAGGTCCATGCCCTTCTCGGCCGAGAGCTGCTTCATGCGGATCGCGGCCGCGAGACTCGCGGGGCCGGCGCCCACCTGTTCGGCAGCGGCAACGACAACCAATGAGCATGACCATCACTCCGATTCCGCATTCAAATGTGACCATCACTCTCTGCATGCTACGTTACCAGCAGCACGTCGTAGTCCATGGCCTCGCGCGGCTCGTTGAGCATCTCCTGCTCCTCGGGCGTGAGCGCGGCGGCCGACAGGAAGCGCGAGTGCGCGGCGGCCGGCTGGCGCTTGAGCGTCTGCAGCTGCGACAGCGAGCGGCGCCACATTGGAGTGATGCGGGGGTTTCTGCTTCTTTTCTTGGGCCACTTGAGCACGAGCTCGGGATTTCCGCAATGGGGACTCGCAAGTCCCCCTGCACGTCACACCCTTCAAAGCCGCGATCAGATTGGCCAATCGCGGCAAAATTCGCTGATTGGCGGAAAGTCGATTCTGGCGGTCCAAGTATGCAAGATCGAGGGGGCGAGCGGGGCGCAGTGTGCTGGTGTTTGTTGCTAGTGCCGCACCCAGCAACCCCGACCGAGCCCTCCCAGCCATACGCCGGCAAGTTCGCGGTGCTGGCCACAGACGCGGGCCCTGCAAGGATTTGAGTCGTCGTCGTCGCAACCGGGCCGACCAGTCAACATCGGAAGTGAGACGATCGATGCTGAGGCGGGAGCGGCGTTAAATCTAGCTGTGGCCAGCGAGCTACATAGTGTAGATGCATGGATGCAATGATGACACCGCGTGCCAAGAACCAAGCAGACGCGAAGTTTCCCAACAAAGTTGAAGCGATACAGTATACCGATCCAAACAGCGTTCTCTGTTACTAGTGCTACGTAGTAACTCGGAAAAGGGTAGGATACCTGCACCCCGAAGCAGGGTGCTTACTCCTTGTGAGGACGGAACGACGGAGCGCTGGCCGACGTGGCGCGTGAGTATTCAACAGCACTGCATGGACCAATTTCCCATCGTCCTCGTCGTGCAGGGTCCGAGTCCACTCTCTCGTCGGTGATTCCGAGCGAACCTGCGGGTGCCAGCGGCAGCGCCCCATCCTGCGCCACCAGCGCTGCTTGGGCGGCGCTGGTGGCGCATTCTGCCGGTTGGTCTTCCAAACTGCAGATTGGATCTCGACCCAAGCAGCTCTGCTTGCAGCAGATCGGAGCTTCCAATCGCCCGATTGGACGAGTTGAACCTCAAAGTGACCGAGTAGTGAAAGCAGTCGAGCTTCCTGCGAGGGGAGCTCCATCGACCTGGAGTTCGAATCCGGCATGCTTTCGCATCCACTGAATGGTCCCCAACCAGCGTCAGGTCGTCGCTTCCTCAGTGAGGAATCCTCACCCGATATCCGTCGACAATGTCGACGGTCTCGTCGCTTTCCGGCCCGGCCATGTTGTCGGTGCAGGCAGGGATTGGCGCGCTCGTTTTGCTGCTTGGGTTTCTGACCTCCGATTCAATTGCCCATAGAAACGAGGGCGTTTGATCGTTTGATGCGAATAGAGGGGTGAGGTTCAGAGGGCGCGTCATGTGCGACCTGATGACGCTCCCAAGGGGTACGTGGCGCGTATCTTTCAACGGACGTGAATCGCAGCCCGACAGGAGACTCGCAATGACCGGCGGTACTCTGCCTTTCACTTCGGGATGCTTCGGCCCCGTCGACAACTAAACACGAACGATAGAGACGCACAGCTTGACGATTGCTTTTGTGCGATGGCGGTTCCATACTGGTGATGCTTTTACTGTTTTGCTAAGGTCAACCCATTGCACTTCACGGGCTGCAGCACTTCGACGTTACCCCCAATTGTTGAAGTAAGCGTCAGAGCGCTCTATTTGTGCGAGCATCCGTTGCTTCGTCGGCGTGGTGCAGGCGTTATGGCAGTGTCGTATCCCCCCAATTTAGCTGAGCGTCTGCAGCGCGCACGCCTTGGCCATGTAGTACAATCCCATGTACAGTGCTACATGCGATACCGGATTGCGCTTGGCTTTATGTAAGCTCACGGAGTTCTACAACCGAAAATGGTGTACTAAGTTAGTATTGGAGGGTCTGTCAGGCTGCAGTTGCGGTGACGGCACCCAGCTCGAACAGGCTGGGCTGGATGCAGCTCCGAACGCAGCAAAGTCCAGCGTGAGGCGTGCTTCGTTCTCTGTTTCACTACTCCGGTTTCTGGAACTTGGCGTGCAGCCAGACTCGATCCATGGTGACCCCTTTCTTGCGATTGCGCAGTCGAACGGTGCAGTATTCGTTCTCCAGCGTGCGGAACCCGGCCTGCTCGAACAGCTCCGCGAGCACCTCGCGCGAGAAGAAGAAGGCCAATGTGCCGTCGCTGCGGTAGTACAAATTCGGGCCAAGCTTCTTGGCGTTGCGTCGCATGGCGAGGTCGTACAGCCCGTAGTCGCGGAAGCAGAGAATCCCGCCCGGCCGCAACGCCGTGAAGATTTTTTGAAGTGCATGCGCGAACGATTCCGGTGGTAAGGCCGACAGCACGAACACCATCAGCACAATATCGATGGACTGAGGAGCGACGCCCGCGAGCTCCTCCTGCGCGATGTCGCACACGAAGGCGCGGCATCGTGTGTGCTCATACTCGGGATTGTGCTGGAGGATGTCGATCGCGTGGGCGCTGAAGTCGCAGGCTTGTGCGTGCACGTTAGGGCACTCGGCCAAAATGGGGAAGATGGCACTGCCGTAGCCGCATCCGAGCTCCAGAACCTCCAGAACCTCACCCTCCGGCGTGTAGAGCTCGGGAAACTCCTTGACGAGGTAGTTGCGGGGCTTGTAGACTTTGCCTGGATGGATGAGACATCAGCAATGCTGAGTCAGCTTCAACTTGCTGCAGGGTGCAAATGCCTGGGCATGACTGGCACCCAACCAACCATTGTTGCGCTGGTGAAAGACGTCCCACTTGTCCTTGGCCTCTTTAGCGAGCTGCTGGGTCTCCAGGAGCCCCTCTTTCGCCTCGTCTTCGAGGACCTCGACGTCTTCCTCCTCTTGCATTTGGCATTCCTTTGCGAGGTCTTCCCACTCGAAGTCGTGCGAGTGTAGCTGCACCTCTCGCTTCGGCTTGGTCGACTGGTCTGCCATCGTCAGCGTTGTGGTTAATGGATACGTTCGTGTTGTCAAGGCTATTTAAAAACTTTTATGTCGTTAAACCCAAGTGTGTAATACTTGTAATTTGATGTCGATACATTGCTTTAATGACTCTAATTATCCATTTGGCTTTTTGTATAGTGTCCGAGTTTGCCAACCGAAAACGAATGGCACCAGCGACGGCGAAGAGGAAGAAGAAGAGCGCGAGCCGCGTGAAGAAAGACCCGGTCGCTGTCAAGCCCAGTGCCAAAAATTCCGCGAGGACAGGCCACGCGATCTGCGTCACCAGCGTTCCGTCAGCGCTGTGCGCCAGCGAACGCACCGTGCGAGACTTTTTCGCCGAGTACGGCATGCTGCTGTCCGTCACGGTGCGTCAGTCAATTGCCACATTCGCACCAACGAACTATTTGCCACCGTCTGACACGTTTTGCCTCTTTTTGTCGGCCACAGATCCACCACAACTTCCTGGACATGGAGCCCGACGGGTTCATGTACTTGGAATATGCGGAGAGGGGCGAGGCGGAGGCCGCTGTGGCCGCAGTAAAGGAGGAGAGCGTGGGGCTGGCAGCTCGAACCGACGTCAGGTTCAAGCGGGCGATGGGTCCCGCGGAAATCACGGGTATGAGGGCGGAGTTGGCGTTGCCTCGAGGAGAGCCGAAGTTCGAAGTGGACGAAGGGATGAAGGACATTTTGCTGGGCAGACTGGAGGTCAACCGTTTCACGCAGAGCCAGCAGGAGCAAGCCATGGGCGAGGACGACCTCATTCTGCAGAGCCTGTCGCAATACTCGTTTGCTAACTCCCAACCCAAGAGGAAGAAAAAGCGCCGCCAACACGCGGAAGACGCAGCAGCTTCCGACAAGCCGAAGAAGGCCAAGAAGGCGAAGAAGGCGAGATCGAACAAAGTGGCAATACCCACGGAGTAGTTCATTACTTAACGATACATTCACTTTAATTACTGCAACGAGGATGACGAGCGCTTCTCCTTCATGCGCCGAAGCAGCAGCTGCATGCGCTCTCTGGACGAGCACGTGCACGTGGTTTGGCCGCAAGTCGGGCACTGCTGCAATTTAGCCTTCTTGTTGGGAAGCGCGTTGGTGGTAAAGGGAGGGGCAGGAGCTTCACGGCGTGGAGCGGTTGTCACCGAAGGTACTGGCTCCGTACTGTCCTCGTGATCTTGTCTAGACGCCGTAAGCGAGTGTCGAAGACTTTCCTCGTCGTCATCGGACGATGCGAACTCATCGGAGCTTGAGGGTAGTTCGACTACTTCAAACTCTTCGTCTCCGGATCCGTCTTCCCAGTCATCGTCATCGTTATCGTCGTCATCTCCATCGCTACCAGTCGAGGTGACAGCAGGATGTGCTCGTGGATCGGCATCTGATTGGAATGCCCCGTTGTTGGTAGTCCGATCAGCACCAAGAGGTGCTACAAGCGTTGACACCAATTTGCGCTTTGCACGCCGGCTTGGCCCAGTTTGCGAGCTCGTGACTGAAGAAGGAGCGGAGCCGTCAAAGCTCTTGCCAACAATTCGTCGCTCCAAGGCAGCAAGAGCGCGTTTCATGCGTTCATTGCCAGGCTGCCCCAGATTCTTTAGGCGAAGAGGATGCTGAATGCGCGGAGAGGGTTTGCTCCAGTTGCTCGATACCTCCTTCGAGACTGACGCGTCATGAGACGGAGACGACAATGGGGACTGAGAGGGGGTCCTCAGTGAGTTGGCACTGAGAACAGACTGATCGTCGGAGTCGGACATCAAAGTATCCTGCTCAAAAGTAGCAGCACTGGCTCCGGCATCAACTTCGTCGTCGTCATCGATAAACTCCATCTGCTCGAAGTCAGAGTCGCTCTCTTCGTTCTCGGACGATAGCAATTCATCATGCTCATAGTCACTGTCATCTTCCTCTTCGTCGCTCTCCTTCCGTGCCATACGCGCATCCATAAGAATGGTTGCTTGAGGCATTCGTGCAAGCCCCATATCTACAGCTGGAGTGCCAGCCAAATCGGACGGCATTTCAATCGGCATAAACTCTTGCATTTGTGTGCTCCCGAGGGCCAGTGCTTGACCGCTTCCGTTAATAAGCTGGGGATCGGATTGGGGAACTCCATTGTCCGTGACACCAGTATTCAGCTGATTCCTCTGCGATGGATCTTTGGCATCGTTGCCCTCTTCCATGAAGGACGGCCAGTTGTGTTTGCAAGTTGAGTTCAGGAGTGTCGCGGGGCTTATAAATGACCATGACGAGAAAAACAGAGTTGGGTGCAGATTTTTCGTCCTGCATGAAACATCGACCCCCTTCTTCTGAGCAGCAGAGATAAGCGACGATATACCAGGGGCAGGGTCCATGCCAATGGAAGCAGAGTCACCTACGGATTGAGCCATGAGACTACTGCGCATCCCTTGCCCAAGTTGCTGTAGTTGTAATGCTGCATCCAGCTTTGCCTTCTCTGCCTCCCCTCTCTGGCGCAGCATTCGATTTCGTAGCTTGTCCTCTAAGTACTCCTTCATGGCGACCGCAAGATCAAGCGAGTCGTCCTCAGGTGCTGTCAGACCAATCTCTGCCAGGTCAGATCGGAATTTTGCCGCTAGCCGCTCCCAGCGCTTCCTGATCTCGAGACGGCTGCGATGCGGGAGATATTTTTTTGCCAGACAAGCAAAATGATACTTCTCCTTGTGTAGCTCAACGAGACCACGAGCAATCCGAAGGTCCTCTTCAAGTAGCCAGCTATTGTTGTGATGCTGTGGCGGGGTCTTCAAATGTAACGCCTTAACAGCGTTCATACCCATTTTCGGGCTGATCAAGTACTTGTATCGATGCCGGAGATTTTGTGTAGTTTTGGTCGGAAGAAAGTGCTTCTGGATTTGCTCCCACGCGTCCGCCTGAGTCCCAAATCGTTGTGCACCATGAGCCAGCAAAATGTCTTCTGTCGTCGAGTATCCCTTCTTAATTTTACGGCGCTTCTTCGCAGACAGCAAGTGCTTGTCCAGCTGGAGTATCTGCTCTTGAATTGCACGATCACGCTCTTCAAGCGAGCAGCCTCGCGCAAATCCAGCCGAGAGTTCATCCACCGTTTGCGACCCCACCAACTCGAACATCGACGGGTGAGCCATCGCCGCATGTGCCGCTGTCAGCGACCTCGTCACACGTCGCAACGCCAAAAGATTTTCGGTGGTGCTGGTATTACCATTACATGTACTTCCCTCCGACCCAGACGGGTCACCAACAGACGGGGCTTCGACACCTTCAATTTCACTAGTCGATTCACCCGCACTTCCTGTTGTCGTTGGGTTCAGTTTCGACAGCAGTGCGTTCTTATACTTGAGCGCCTTCTCGCCTCGCTGTTGCAGCTCCTCAATCATAGCTCGACACTCAGCTAACTCCGGTGAGTGCGGTTTACTCGCCAATAAATGGTAGCTCTGCAGCAGCAACTGCAGATGCTTGTGCATCTGCGAGGCCAGCTGAATGCACTGCGCTTGCGTAACAGCTCCCGGTCTCCCTCGCAGCACTGCCGGCGTAGTCACCGGTGCATTGCGAGGCAAGTTCATCACAACCTGTGGCTTCGTTGCAGCTCCAACGTCCTTCCCCGCCTCCCCAGCCGCTGCAGCAGCGAGTGGCAACCCGACACCATCACCATTATCCACCGACAGTAACTCGTTCCGAGTTGGCTCGAGCGCTGGCACCGCAGCGGCGACTGCTGCCGGCAGCTTTGGGAACGTCATGTGCGTCGAGTCCAGCAGCAGATCCGTCAGCTCCTTCTTGGAGATGCCTCGCCGCGCGTCTTCATCCTCGTGCTCGTCCTCCTCTTCCTCGGGCTTGTACTCCTCGTCCTCCTCGTCCAGGAACGAGAGATTCACCTGCTCATTGGGCAGCAGACTCGACAGGAACCGCTGGTACTCGTGGTCCTCTTCCGTCTCCGGGGCCGCCTGCACCAGTCAACGCGTTTCATTAGATCAAGCCACGCGGCGGACACGCGCCCCACGGTGGGGAGGGAATGCAGAGAAGCGCGTCACCGCTGCGTCATCAATCACCGCTATTTTTGGACTTGGCGCCAAAAATAGCATTCGAGTTTGGATTTTTGGCGCCAAAAAGTGGCGGCAAAGACTGGGCGACGCCTTACTGGTTCGAGCGCGGCGTCCGGCAGCGAGGCCTCCAGCGTGTCGATGGGCACGTCTATGAGCGAGAACTTGGTGCGCGTGCGGCCGGCGATGGTGTCCGCGTCCGTGTCGGCGTTCAGGGCGTCGGACGCTGCGTCCGCCATAGTAAACGCCACTCGCCCGCGCGGATGGAGATTTGGCTCGAGTCCGCGCGCGCAAGAAGGAATCTGCGACGCGTGACGGAGCGTAAAACCTCGATGAAAAACCTCGTTCGCTGCAAGAGTACGTAGAATTTGTCGGCGTTGTGGGGCAGCAGACAAGTACGTCAGCAGCAGCGAAGCGACACTTTTGGTGCACCATAGACAGTCGACTGTCACTCACTCAGCCAAGCTTCACATTCATTGTGCAATTTGCCAGCCACTCGTCAAGTCGCTTCGATGGCTCCCACCACTTCCTACCCAACGTCGACCGCTGTGGGCAGTGTCGTGGATACGTCGAAGGCGGCGGCGGAGACAAAATCCAACTTCGTGTTCGAGACCACGACTGACTCGGTCGCTGCGTCGGCCATCAACACCGGCATGGAGTTCCGCACTGGGCCCGGCTACAAGCCCTTTGCGCTGGACAAGGCGTTCGTGGCCAGCTTCGAGAACCAGACGCCGCCCTTCGGCTTCAACGGCCTCGGCGAGCTCGTGTACATGCGCACGTACTCGCGCGTCAAGGCGGACGGCACCAAGGAGCGCTGGTTCGAGACCATCGAGCGCGTGATCAACGGCACCTTCAACATGCAGAAAAAGTGGCTCCAGCAGCTCGACCAGCCCTGGAACGAACAAGAGACGAACCGCATCGCCCAGGAGATGTACACGCGCGTCTTCCAGATGAAGTTCACGCCGCCTGGACGCGGTCTGTGGGCCATGGGGTCGCCGATCACCGAAGACCGCGGCCTCTACGCGGCGTTGAACAACTGCGCCTTCGTCTCGACGGCTGACATTCTGGAGCTTGAGACCCCCGCCGAGCCTTTCTGCTTCTTGATGGAGGCTGCCATGCTTGGTGTTGGCGTGGGCTTTGACACCAAGGGCGCCGGTAAGGTGCTCGTGCTAGGCTGCGATGAGACCAACACAAACGTACACGCCATCCCGGACTCCCGTGAAGGCTGGGTGGAGTCGGTGAAGATGCTGCTCGAGGCGCACTTCCTGCACCAGCCCGCGTTGAAGTTTGATTACTCGCTGATCCGTCCGGCTGGTGCGCCGATCAAGGGCTTTGGTGGCATCAGTTCCGGTGCCGGCTCGCTGACTGCTCTGCACGAGGCTATCGAGTCGATCCTCAAGCCGCTCGCAGGTAAACCGTTGACGGCGCGTGGCATCGTGGACATCATGAACCAGATGGGCGTCTGCGTGGTCTCAGGCAACGTCCGCCGTACTGCTGAGATTGCCTTCGGTGACTACAATGACGAAGAGTACGTGGACCTGAAGAACTACGAGAAGAACCCGGACCGCGCTGCCTTCGGCTGGACGTCCAACAACAGCACCTTCGCCGATATCGGCATGGACTACAAGCCTATTGCCGAGCGTATTGTGCGCAACGGCGAGCCCGGTTTCGCGTGGCTCGAGAACATGCGCAACTACGGCCGCATGAACGGCATCAAGGACGACCGCGACTGCAACGCGTCTGGCGGTAACCCGTGCTTGGAGCAGACGCTGGAGTCGTATGAAATGTGTTGTCTTGTGGAGACGTTCCCGTCCAACCACGACAGCCTCGAGGATTTCCTGGAGACGCTCAAGTACGCGTACATGTACGCCAAGACGGTGACGCTCGGACAGACGCAGTGGT
>KQ473650.1:13887-40189 GCA_001314425.1 Phytophthora pluvialis | reverse complement strand
ATTATTGGTTCGACCTTATTGAAAGCTGATCAGATTATATTACTGGGTGATAGTGTGTTCCTTCCCTGTGGCCGGTTTATTGTGGTCAGCAGTGTATTGTTTTGTCTCATTTGAGAATCTGCCGCCTCGAAGGAAATGGTGCTGCTGAACTGCGCGATCATCGGAGAAGGGAGCATAGTCACTGTCGTCATTGACGAGAGTTGGACGGTGGCTCTCTTGAAGGACGCGATCAAGGCGAAGAACGCAGCGACTATCACGGGCGACGCGAAGGACCTGCAGCTCTTTTTGGCGAAGAAAGACAAGGGCCGTGGCCGGTGGCTGACGCATGAAGAGGTGAAGCGAGGCCTGAGTGAAACCAGCAGCGAGACGTTCTTGGGCGTTGAGGGGGCGCCACTCAATTTGGCTGGCTTATCGGAGAAAGACGTGCGGATCCAACTCACGAAGGAAGACGTTGCAGATGGAAAGGTCCCTGTGCACGTGCTGGTGAAGGTTCCAAGTGCTGCTACCGAGTGGAGTATGGAGCTTGGTGACAACGCAGAACTGGAGGTGTACGAGAGGGTGGCACACAATATTCGAGGCTCGAAGGAAGTGACAGTGACGGTTGACGTACTCAAGAAGATGCATGAGGACACGAAGAACTTTGATGACCTAACGGTGCCGTTCGTCGTGCTGGAGAACTCGTCCGGTACCGGCAAGACGCAGATGGCGTTCAACCTGATGGCCACTGGGTCTTGTGACGTCTTCTACGTGGTATGCGACCCTGTGCACGGAGATGAACATCAGTCTGTATATGGTGCTTTCGAAACCCGAAGAACAGCTGTGACAGCGTGCATAGCAAGCGATATGGAGAAGGTGGACAAGGGAGCAATTAGCGAATTCAACCAAACGTCGAGTCTGATGCTGTACAGCTTCATAGTCGCAGCAGTTCGTGGCGACAGGAAAATGTCGGGCGAAAAAACTCGAGCAGACGTTCGAGGGGCCCTGCAGAACCACTGGGACAGCACGGCTAAGCCGTTTGTCTTCTTTCTCGACGAGTTTCCTCGAGTCGGTAATCTAAAGCACGCGGAAAAGGAGGATCGGACGAAAAAGGCTCAGATACTGCGGAATGTGTTTCGATCTTTTCATATTATGACTGTGCTCAGTGCTACAAACGTCACCGCACGTGATCTGGTGATATTTAGTAATGGATCTTGAGGCTCCACATCTACCAACACAGGCACTCCGTGGTGTGTAGTGGTTCCGTCGCTGCCTGCGTTTGTCCCCGCAATTAAGACGAGTCCATGGTTGACGTGGATTCTTGAGCACAGTCGGCCTCTATTTGCGTATCATGCGGAGCAGTACATTGTCCAGAATCCGTACTCTGGGAGCAGTGGAAACGATCAACTTCAGTATTTGACCAACATGACAAACGTTTTGGTGAAGCGATTTCGAAAGATAAAAAAAGTGGTCAGCAGAGGGAGAGTTCGAGCAGGGGCAGTTCTGCATGCTTTTGTGTTCCAGCTACAATATTAGCGATGGTCAGGCCAATCTGATTGATGGCCACTATGGATGTCTCGAGGAGACGACGCCTGTCCAGCTTGCTCTGAGCTACGGCGAGCTAGTGAAAGACGGAAAGCCATGGGAATGCAGGTGCCGATTCCCAGCACCAAGTGACGACTTGCTCCTGCACCTAACATTGATGGGAGACCACGATTTATCATCCGGAGCGAAACAGCGCGCACTGCAATATCCGGTGTACAAGGAGTGGCGAAACTTCAAAGCACCGTATTTCTTCAACAACAACAATCAGAAATCCAATGATGGTATGGCTCTAGAAGCCTTCGTGACAGCCGCCGTCGTCCTTGCAAGCCACCGAGAAGGATATTATGGAGTGAGATTTCCGGCGTTCCTCGGCAGGTTGTTGTACGAGCTGGGTGTTGTTGATGATGTCAACGCGGTCATGAACCTCCCAAACCAGCTGAGTGATTCCGTATCTGTCGATGCCGAACACGGAGTGGCCGGAAGGTTTTTTGCAGTATTGGAAGGACAGCGATGCCAAGTTTGGTAATGTGGTTCGTCCCCCCAATAAGGAGAAGATAGACTTCACAGTTAGTCGGAATGACAACAATGGCTGGTTATGTCTCTCTGGGGAGTGCAAGGATCGCGAGGCGTTGGCTCTGGGAACCTTGAAGGACATTTTGTTGCGTGTACCACGTGTGCCGCACCACACAAACATCCATTTAGTGACGGTTCAAGCCCTGCAGAAGAAGTATTTTGATCCGACTTCATCCAAGATTGGTAAGGCTACTGCACCGACTACTGTTGCGCAGCCAGCACGTGAACGTGATATTTTCGAAGAGACGAAGGCGCAAGTTACTGAAGGAGCACACGTGGTCGACACCCATGATGCGTCTGTTACCAAGCAGAATCCATGTGCTGAATCATCAGACAGCTCAGTGGAGACCCCAGATAACGCGTCTGCGTCCAAGTTCTTGAAGGAAGTTCATTTGCAGTACGCTGACTTTTACCGCATCTCGAAAGGCGGTGCTGTGGAAGAATTCAATGTGCTGATGAAAGCTAAAGCTTCGAACAGTGGTGTCGATGCTAAAATGCTAGAGGAGAACGGCGCTGGCAAGCTTATTTTGTTCATCGAGGTTGGAGGCATTACGAAGAAGAGAGGCTCCGGTGAAAACAATCAGGCGGGATCGTCTAAACATCAGAAGGCCTGAAAATGTTGCCACTCCGTCGGTAGACGCAAAGGAGACCAGACTCGTTAGATTGTACGTGGTGGTTGCATTTGCCTTGTTACCTTGTTTAGCGCCACTGTTTTACATCATGGATGTCCGTTGAGGCTTAGGTAGCATAAAGCTGAACTGCTCACAATATTCCTGTTCAAGTCGTACACAATTTGCTCGTGGATGTCTTTTATCGCGCTTCACAGCCCTATGACTTGCGAGAGCACCTGCTACGATAGGTGCGAGCTGTGGCCTTGTGCCCAAACTTCTGGGAGGATTGGTCTTGACGCCGTACTGACTTCCGTTGGGATTTTCGATGGGGAGGGAAACTCTCTAGCTGTGAACAGCCAGTTCCGATAAATACTACGGGCTCGCGTGAAGACTGAAGTTGTTCCGTTGCGGTACGTTTGTCTTGCATCTCGTCAGCTACGCCAGCTTCTTGACGCTCGAACTCGCTATCGATTGTAGAGGAGAGTTTCTGCAGGGATTGTTACCAATAAACGACACGATATTTTACCACGGAAGTCAACGGAATCAAGCTGAGTGTTCCAGGCCGATCGATGTAGCAGAAGATCATCACTCCACGAACAATACCCATTTGCGCAAGCACTGTGATGGATGGTGCTGCCACAGAGCGCGTTAACGATTTTCCACATTCCCTACCGTCCGAGTCACGTGTAATTCCTACGGTCTCCATAATGTGTATTACACACTCGATTCAAAAGTTTTTCGAGTTGGTCTTGTCCAATTCAGACATCGTCGAGACGATGTCACCGAGTTTTGTCGGTACGTACAGAAGGATCAAGCAAGTACCACGATTGCGGCATCGCGAGGGCAAGCCGCGGCCCGATCGGTAGCCGGAAACGTAGCCTGGGGTAGCGCGCAAAACTGTGACTGGATATATATATTGTTAGTGAAGCTTGTTTGTCTATCATGTACGCGTAGTGTAGCATGAATCACAACACGAAGCCGAACCAAATTTACACGAGGAGATCTGGTGTTTTTCTGTGGTGCCTTGTAGTAAAGAGTGCAATGCGTCGTTGCGGGGGGGGGTATTCAGTACTTCGTGAAGTACTTAGCTATCATTTTTTCTCTAGCAGAGACTCGAGAGTGTTGTCATCGTAGTTTCTCCGGATTCGAACTCGCAGTCGTCGCAGTGACCTAGTTCAATGGAAAAAAACTTGAAAATACTTTTTTTATGCCTTCCAGCAAGGATAGCAGTTGCTCTTGAATTCCGGTTATATACAGAGGCACCGGTGTGTAATACACACTGTCTATATCCGTGTGGGTGAGGGGGGGGGGGGGCTGACGAGGGATGGGATGCAGCCGTCAGTCAGCAACTTTGTTCAAGGATCCACCGACCCAAAACGAGTACACATCACGTCCCGCAAAGTTAACGACAACAACGCTGGCTTCGCGCCACCGACCATTGCGTGGCGGTGACGGCAATCGGCACGCGCGGCTTGCAGCCAATCTCTCGCTGGTCGTCTATGTACACCTGCCGCATGTGACGGGTCAGGTGTAGACGGACCACGCCATCCGGCTCTGATCGTCGCACCTCGGCCGACGCACCGGCAATTGGCCTCCATCCTGTGCGTGCCTGACGCCGACGAGCCGCAAGCACGCGCCAGCAGGAAAGATTCAAGGTGTTGATGCAAAATGGAGCCACGCAGGTGGGTGAGAGCCGCCACGCTCGGCGACTCGTTTCCCCTCGAGGCGGGATTGCACGATGTATTCCTGCACAAGAGGCGGTTCCTGCGCGGGCCGCTTTTCGCATACAGTAGAGATCCGGCGCGCAGGCGGAGCCATCCCCCGTCAAAGAAGAGCACCCCGCCAGTCGTTTCAAGGCTCACATGGCCTTACCGTGCCAATGGAGACCCTCTACCGGTGCTTCGGCTGCTAGTAAACTGTCCTTTTCGAGCTGGCAGGTCGGCCCGAACGGGATTTGGCTCGCGTACGTCAAATCCAATGCATCGTTTTCCGCAGGATATGCTGCACCACAGGATTTGAACCCGCTCCTTGGCCTGTCGCGTTTCGAATGACTCTACAGTCGGGCGGAAATCGGAGGCCACTTTCAGATATTCTACCTGCTGAAGACTTTTGCTGCTGCGCCAAAGCTGCATCATGGGCGAGACGCAACTCGGGCAAGTGGCGCCGACAGAGACCTGCAAGGAGGCGGCCATTGCCGCCACTGCCTGCAAGAAGCGCGCGCTGCGCCGGCGCGTGGTGGACAGCCGCTGGCTTTTCAACAATATCCACGTGGGCGAGCTGCTCCTCGACTGCCGCCCGCGCGAGCAGTGCCAGACCAACACGGTGCTTGGCGCCATGAACGTGCCACCACCGGAGGACGTCAACGCCAGCACCTGCGATGGGTACGTCGAGAACCTGGGCCTGTCGGCCACCAAACGCTCGCTGCGCGACCTGCTGCTCTTCGCGGACGAGGAGGACGTCGCGAACCCGGAGTCGTGGTTGTACAAGCTAGAGCAGCTTCTCATCGACGACGGACACGCTGCCAGCATCAAGGTGCTCTGCGAGGGCTTCACGGCGTTCCGCCAGCGCTATCCGTTCTACACGTCGCATGGCATCGTGGGCGACGGCGTGCTGCACAGCGGCGAGCACCAGGTCTCGTACCCGAACGAGATCGTCGACAACTTCTTGTTCCTCGGCAACATGTGGCAGGCACAATGCAAGCAAGTCGTCCAGCACTTGGGGATCACTCACGTCGTGAACGCGACGCGCAAGGTGGACAACGTCTTCGAGAATGACGGCATCAAGTACTTCAACGCCAAGCTGGCCGACAAGCCCGATGAAAACATTGCCCAGTTTTTCAACGCGGCGTACGAATTCATCGCACAGGCGCAGCGTTCGACGTCCGCAGAGGGCAAGCCGTGCCGGGTGCTGGTGCACTGCACACAGGGCATCTCGCGGTCCGCGACGCTCGTGATCCTCTACGTCATGCGCGCGCACCATTGGTCGCTGGCCCAGGCGTTCAACTTCGTCCGCTCCGGCCGCGGCGTGGTCGTCCCGAACGAAGGGTTCCTGCGCGCGCTCATGAAAGAGGAGCGGCGGCTGTTCCACAACAAGTGCAGCGTGACGGAGGATGAGCTCGACCTGCTCACCAGCGGCTGCCTGCCGAGTCGACCGGCGAGGCTGCAGCGGCGGACGCCCCCATCGCTGGAGCTGACGCCGGCGTCGTCCAAAGACGGCCAGTGCGCCGTCATGTGAGCGGCAGGCGGTCGTCGTGGACCGACCGAGTAGATGCTACATGTAGACCCTCTGTAAGATACTTTTTAGCTGCGGCCTGTAGACTGACTGTATAAGCGCAAGATGGTGGCGAATCTAGCGCGAATCTCACTAACGACCGACTTTGGTCGTAAGTTATCCGTCTGGAAAAGGATGTTGCTTCGGCTGACTGCTGCTGCAACAAGCAGCAGAGGGCGCAATTGACCAGGCTGACGTTTCCACGCTGTGTGGACGAAGACGACGCCCCCCATCTTGTGAGCGGGGGCGGACACCGCCCCGCACACACATCTGGCAGGAGCCTCCTCGCTCGGACGAACAGGCCGAGCAGCAGCACCGCATCCAGCAGCCTTCAACTGCGCTACCTTCTTGCCGCGAGTCGCGGCATCCAATCCGCCCGTGTGATTGCCCCGGACATGTCCAAGCTCAGCGCTGGTGACGACGGGATTCGGCTGACGGTTATAATTTTAGCGTGGAGGAAGAAGCAGCGCGCAAAATCACTTGCGCAATGTATGGTCCACAGTGTTCGAGAGCCGGAGAGAGAGCCATCTCCGAGAGGTGCCGGACGGCTGCGTGCGTATCTAGTTACGCAGGTCCACAGTCAATCTACTTACTATGGGCTACACTTGTTTATACCCTTTTCCGCGCGGTTACATTACTGAGTATTAGTTTAGACAGGCTCTGTGGGCCCATCCTATCTCGCTGCTTGGCCGGGCTCTGCCCGAGCGCCTCTGAGTGTGCACGTACAGTGCAGCAGCCTCCGCCTCGCCCAGCAGTTATGAACCAGACCCCGGGCTCCGGATCTCTGCCACTTGCCGACGCCCCCCAGCAGCAGCGCATTCGCCTACCGAAGAGGCAACGCAGGCAGCCAGCGAATGCCCGTAGCGCCGTCGCCGGCGACCTCCTCCTCCTCCGAGCTCTTCGCGCCGCCGACCGCGCGCACCGGCGGCAAGCACCGCAGCGCCCTCGACCCGACAACGGCTAGTACCCGCGCGACAACGGCGACTAAAGGGGCGCAGCGAGAGCAGGAGCCACACAGGAGCAACATGTCCGTGGGAGATGAAACCAACGGCAGCAGCAGCAAGACCGCGGACGTCGCCAAGGACGACGCGGCCGCCGCCTGTCCCGCAGACGAGAGCGAGCCCGTGCCGCCGCCTCGCAAGCGCCTCGTGCGCCGCGGAGAAGTCAACTGCCGCTGGCTGTACAACCAGGTGCAGGCCTCGCGCGGCATGATCCTCATCGACACCAGAACCAGGGAGGAGTACGAAGACGACTCCATCCCGTCCGCGATCTCCATCCCGCCCATGCGAGGCTGCAAGACGCTGGACGACGTGGAGAGCGGGCTGCTCGAGGAGCAGCGGTATCTGTTCTCCAGCAAGAAGCGGAAGCTGCGCGACGTGGTGCTCTTCGGAGACGCAGTGAAGAAGAGCTCGGCGGATGACGGGAGTGACTCCAAGAGCTGCAGGTGGCTCCGCAAGCTCGAGACACTGATCATCGAGGACGGACTAGTGACCAGCGCCAAGCTGCTGTGCGACGGCTTCCTCACGTTCAAGTACCGCTACCCGTTCTACACGACGTCGGCGCTGCTGGACGAGATCTCGGGACAGTTGACGCGAACCAAGAGCGGCACCCACAACCTGAACTACCCCAATGAGATTCTGGAGGGGTTCCTCTTCCTAGGCAATATGTGGCATGCGCAGTCCAAGCAGGTTGTGTCCCATTTGGGCATTACGCACGTCGTGAACGCTAGTCTGGATGTGGGCAACACTTTCGAGAGTGACGGCATCAAGTACCTGAACGTGACCATCAAGGACCGACCGGAAGCAGATATTAGCTCGTACTTCGATGCCGCGTACAGGTTCATCGAGTCAGCCAAGCGTACCCAGCATGGCCGCGTCCTCGTGCATTGCACGCAGGGCATCTCGCGCTCGGCCACACTCGTTATCATGTATTTAATGCGCGCCAACAACTGGTCGCTCGTCACAGCCGTGAATTTCGCCATGGCTAGCCGCGGCGTCGTATATCCCAACCAAGGTTTCGTCAAGTCTTTGATGGTGGAAGAGTTCCGGCTGTACAAGGGCAACAGCATCACCCCCGATGAGGTGGACACGATGTTGCAGAATCTGATCCCTGACCGACCTGTTCCGCTGCAGGTGCACTCGAACAAGACAGAAAATTGCTCGCGCTGCCGAAAGATGTTTTCTCTGCTGGAATGGAAGCACAAGTGCAGCTACTGCCGCAAGGCCTTCTGCAGCAAGTGCACCAACACGCGACTGGCGAATCCGGAGCGCGAAAAGAGCGCTGGTGCGATTGATGAGCAGCGACCTCGTCGTGTGTGCCAGGTGTGTGTGAGCAGGTTGTGGCAGATTAACTTGCCGCGTTCGCGTAAGGGTCTCCAGCCGCGAGTGCAGCAACGTTGCAAGCACCTCAACGTGAACAGTTTGTCGACATTTGGACGCACGGTGTGCATCTCGTACTTCGAAGGCACGGAGCCGCAGGTGATCATGGACGTGCTCAAGATCCGCTTCGGAGTCAAGGAGAACCAGATCATTGACATTTCTCGGGATGACGGCGAGCCCATTCGCACCGTGGAGGAGATCGTTGAGCTCCTGGACGAGGCCGAGGTCTTTGTATCGGTCGGTAAGGCTGGTAACATTCAGGAACACAGCCAGCGCGGAACGAAGCAGCAGCTGCACGGGTCCTCCTCGAGGTACACTAACAGCAACCACCGTCAGCCATACGCGCGTCATCACCACCAGGAGCGTACGCGCCAGCAATTTCGACGGGAGCTGCAGTCGCCTCGAGACCGTTTTTTCCGCGAGCGCAGCTCGTCGGAGGGCGTCGTTGACACCTTGCAGCAAATCGAGACCTGCGGTCGTCATCCTGATGCTCCCCGCACACGGTCGTTCCAAATGGAGACCAGTAATGTTGAAGCGAGCACGGCAGCACCTTCTGCTGAAGACCCCGAGGTGGCCGAGCGCAAGTTCCGCGAGCTGTGGAAGCTGTCGTTCCCGTCCATGGGGCTCATTGAGCGCGCTGCACTGCTCAAGATTAAGCGGCCGGAAATCCTTATGGACGTGATGCTCGGTATGAGCAGCCTCTCTTGTGGCGCGCTCACACTCCAGGAGTTCAGCCAGCGCCTCATCGAGCTGGGCTACGCTGACTCGGATCGTCAAGCCGTGGTTTCGCTTCTGGACACGGCTCGCCGCGCCCCAGGGCGGGTTGTCGGCTAATTGCAGCTCCTATGAGCCTGGAAACGATGAATCTATACACTAGAAAAAAACGACACGTATTGAAGAACCTTTGGTAGGATAAGTAATTTATTTGAAGCTGCTTCCAAGTCGCGAGATCATCTGCCTCGTTGGCTAACTGCATTTTACTACGCATGTTCGACGCACGTTGCTCATATGCCATCGGCTCTATGCATCGAGTACGGAGCGCCCGCTGCCTACTTCTTGTCACCGCTCGCCTGAGGGTAAATGTACTCGGTGCCCTCCATCTTTATCCGGCAGCGATGGACGGTGAGGGTAAACTGCAGCTTGGGCAGCAGGTTGGTGGAGCTCGAGTGTCTAGGCGTTGGTGCTGGCGTCGGCGGATTTCTAGTAGACCCGTTGAGAATTGTCGAGATGGCGAGAGCGGCACCAACCGTGAGGCAGCACTTGTGCGACCAGTGGAAGCCGTCGACGCCATACAGCAGGTGGACGAAAAGGCACATGAGCAAGAAGCCAATGCTAGAGCCTTCGTCCACCCACTCCACCCACTTCGGTAGTCCTTCCTGAGCGCTTTGGGGCTTGGGTGATTTGAGCTTGGTTTCCTGTGATAGCACCTTGCACGTGACCGAAACTTCGATCTCGGTAGGACACTCAGCATCTGTGACTTCGATCCAGCAAACGCGTCCCGAGTCCCAACTGCTCATGAGAGCCTGCGTACCAATACGTCCGAGACCTCCGTCCTGAAGAAGAATGACGCATGCTCCCCCCTGCGGGATCACACCGAGGTCCAGCTCCTCGCCCCACTCGGTCCGCCGCCTGATCACCTTCTCAGCAGGCCGCGCATCCCGCTCGCTCACGTGCACTACCGAGACCATGGCCACCCGCGGCGGCGACGCTTCCTGTTCGTTCGCAAACAGGAGGACGCTTTTATACTCTAGTGAAACAGATCCAAGACACGGCAGACAGCACGACACACAAAGGCGCCGTAAGACGACCTACGTACGAAATGGGAGAAAAGCTCATGGTTGCGTGCAAGCAGGGTGGGGCTGGGCAGCGCCTCCGGGAAGGGGGCGGAGCTCGAGGGACACTCACGTTGATTCGCCTTCCCCGAACGAAGCACCTTGCGCTGCTCCTCAATGGAGATCGACCAGCTCTCGCACGTCGACGCCTCGCGGATCGGCGTCCGCATCAAGTAGAGGCGGTCCTCCTAGCCAGCAGCAACAGAGTCAGCCTCCTCACACATACGATACCCCCCCCCCCTCAACTCCAGCTCATTGCACAGCACTCACCGTGCAGATTTCGAGGTAGTAGTGCTCTACTCCCGGCTCTACCGACGCGTAGGGCGCTTCATCCTCCGGCATTGCGCGCACCCTCGTGATGGAGGACAGCGCGATCTGTCAGGGGCATAAAATCCATATCCCCGTTACTGGCATTTGCCTACAAGCCCCGTGGTAGTCCTCTGCAGGTAGTTCCGCACTACGTACGTGACCGCGTTCTTCTCCCAGCAGCTCGAACTCGGTGGCCTTGCGGTAGTAGTGCAGCGTCTCGGGCGTGAGGACGAAGAGACGCGAGGCCCAGCCGCCGCGCACGGCGCCGTCGCGCCGCTTCTCCAGCTGGCCGCAGAACAGCACGCGGCCATACACGCCGTACTCGAGCTCCCCAGGGCCGCCCACGAGGCCCATGTACGACGTGGACGTCGACAGCGGCGGACGCGTCGACATCGATGCGAGGAAGATGTGACGATGAAGCGGTTTTCGACACGGCGATGTGGGATTGGCTGAAAAAAAGCCTCCATCTGAGTATTTCTGAGTCTGTGACAATGGTGCTTCAAGGCGGGTGTACCATGCTTACGGTACCCCTCCTTGACGAGGGAGCGATGGCATTTCGCATCTGGGAACGCGAGCTGAGGAGGATTCCCGTCGACCGCTAGAGCGATGCTGTTCCTCGAGTCGGAGAACAAGATCATCAAGGAGGTTCTGGAGGGACGTCTGGGGGAGAAGTGCGTGTGCTTGCATCGAGGAGGGGCCTGCGCTGCAGTCGGTTGTCTGTTCTTTTTGCTGACTTTGTACCTCGTTGGCAACATGCAGCGCTCCTCGCCCCGTGCAGGCTCTGGAGATCCGTCTGTGCGACTTTGACGGTGAGTTTGGAGAATCGTAACAGTGGATAGGGAAGGAAGTGTTGCCATTGCAGGCTACGTACTGACTGCTTGTGCAGATGTGCAGTATGACATGTCCATCGTGGACAACCTCCTGACAGTCTCCATGGCCTACCCGCCCTACAAGACGCTGGAAGGGTGCGTGCTGCTTTTGAGAAGAAGAGAAAGGGGAGAAGTCTAGTGCTGACTTGTGCGAGTTGTTTTGATCGGCAGACTCGGTGCCAAGCAGATGTTCGCTGTAACGTACCCGGAGTTCCAGCTCGTCGCCCCGAAGACGGGCTTTGACTTTTCACTGCAGGTTAATGTGGACCTGGTTACTCCGGCGAATGCTGGTGAGTGCTGCTGATGCTGTTGTCGCTAACCTTGAAGTTGTACTTCAGAGAAAGGCAACTGATGTTGTCTGCTCTTCGACGCAGCCAATTTTATTGAGCGCGTTTCGGTTCTGAAGCGCAACATTCTGGGCGCCCCGTTTGAGCAGTGCTTTGAGGCGCTCCAAAATGGCAACGCGAGCACCCTCGGCGCAGTGCAGATCCCATACCGCCGTAACGAAACGATCTACGTGCTTCCCCAGGCGGACCGTATTGTCATCGTGTATTCGGTTTGCTTCGAGGACAAGACCGACCAGGCGGTCGCGCGTGTGTTCCTCCAAGTGAGTTTTGTTATGTGCAGTCCGTTTGCTGATCTTAGGTAAGGCACTGACTGTTTGTCGTTTTACAGGAATTTGTGGACACCCGACGTACGGTGAACAACGCGCCTCCCGTCGCATTTGGTAAGGACCCGCCGCTTGAGCTGCGTGGCGCCCCGGGCCTGCGCAACTCGCCGGACCTGGTCGGCTATCTGAGCCTCGCCATATTCCCCACCCACGTGGACACGACCGAGAAGCGCATCAAGGCGTCGACGCTCGTGCAGGGTCTGCGCAACTACCTCCACTATCACATCAAGGCCTCCAAGACGTACCTGCACATTCGTATGCGGAAGCGCGTGGACCTGCTGCTGCAAGGTACGCCTCTCTGCGAACTATACTTACGTCTTGTGTAGTATGTGTTTGGCTAACAACTTGGCTTGCTGTTGCTTCTCTCAGTGTTGAACCGTGCTCGCCCCGAGAAGGATCAGTCCAAGACCCAGAAGAAGACCATCACGGGCCGAACTTTCGCGCGCGCTTAGGCGATGGATGCTTGCAAGCAGGACGATGAAGAGAATGAGGTCGGCCAAACCAACCTGTTTTGCTGTCGGATAGCTGGCCTTCCGCGTGTATCCAGCACTTTCTTAATTACATCAAAAAAGAGGATTGGCACGTAGCTCTCCAGCCCCGACGTTTCCAAATGCCAGAAGAATTTTTTTTTTGAGGGGGTGAATGAATTTTGGCCTCTCATTTCGCAGCATTCTCGCTCGTCAATAGCGATGATGCTCCGCTCGCTCCGATGCTGCGCGCAGCCTCGCGCCGTGCTGCTCCGCAGCCAATTCGCAGCCTTCAGTTCTTCTTCTTCTAGTGCCGCTGGTGAAGAAGTCGCCGCGGTTGCTGAGAAGAAGAAGAAAGTCTCACAGCAGCCCCAGCCGGTGGTGGAGACGACGTGGCACACGCTGGTGGTCGGCGAGATCGTGGAGTTCCACCCGCACCCGCATGCGGACCGCCTGACCGTCTGCGCCGTCAACATCGGCGACAAGGAGAACCTGGTGCAGATCATCTGCGGCGCCCCCAACCTGCGCCAAGGCGCGCGCGTTCCCGTGGCAAAAGTGGGCTCCTGACTGGCCATCAAGAATCCCGAGAACGGCGAGCTGTACGTGCGGACTCGAAACTTCATTTACTGATGCTGCAGTAACTTACATCTGTTGTGTGGATGCAACGCGCAGGAGGAAGCTCAAGATCAAGAAGTCCAAGCTGCGCGGAGAGGCCTCGCAGGGCATGATCTGCTCGGAGGCTGAGCTCGGGCTGACGGACAAGAGCGACGGCATCCTCATATTCGACGACGACGCTGAAGTCGGCGGCCTCGTGTGCGAGCACGGGACGATTGCCAGCCGCCTGAAAGCACGTGGTATCTCAGTCCCTACGCCCCAACCGACGATCGCTGCTGCTCCTGGTCAACCGGTGCCGACAGAGGAATAAGGCGACTCTGCCGTGGCTATAAAGGCTGCGACCACTGACGCAGCGCTTACAGACTTGAACACCAGGTCGTAGAGCTATAATAGAAAATAGGGGAAATAAACTTTTCCGCCATCTTCCAGTCCGAAAAAAACAAAAACAATATGCGCCACCGTTTGGCTGCGGCTGGCATGATCACACTGGTACCCCAGGCATCGGTGTTGAATAGGCTGAGCTGCTGCACCGCATCTAGAAGAACTCCAGTGTAGGCGACCACAAAAAGCAAAACTGGTTCGTTGTCTTCTTGGGATTAAATTGAAAAGAAAAAGCTGATGAAGATGAAATCGAGAACGAAAGCGAAGAAGTACAGGCGTTGACGACAGCGAAGATGCTCGATCTGCCGATAAAATACACACAAAAGAAAAGCTAGCTGCCTCTGGCTGGCTTGGTTCACGAAACTTGACGCAACACACCACGATGACACGGACGAGAAGAGTTTCTATAGCGCTCCGCCACCTCGTTTCACTTGTTTTCCGACGCTTGCTCTGGAGACTTTGTTCTTGGGGGTGGTAGCAGCACTGGGGGTCGTTCTTAATCAGAAGAGGGCGTCCATTCATAACTTGGCGGCTTGTATACTGGAGGGAGGAGGGAATACGGCCCGTCTTTTAGTCGCGGGATGCTGTCACGTTTACGCTGTGAGAGAAGGCAGTCCTCTACCGCTTCTGCGGCATGTTGGCGACCCCGTCCAGGAACTCGACGGTCTGGTTGCCGACGGTCACGTGCAGGAATCCCGTGGGCTGCTTGATCTCATAAATCGACAGCTCTACCGGCGTGGGAACGCCGGGCGACACGAGCAGCAGTTCTGCTTGCTGCTGCTGCTGTTGATGGTGATGCTGGGGCATGTCCATGAGGGGCGGATGGGGCTGCTGGGGCTGGTACATCTTGCTCATCATGGACTGCATGTACATGGCTGCCGACACGTTCTGCTGGGTGCTGTACACGGGGGACGACAGGCGCATGGCGTTGGACTCGACGGCGTACATCTGCTGCTGCTTGCTCAGGAGACTGAGCGCGGCTCCGGGTGGGGCTAAGGACGGCGGCGACGAGGTCTCCATCTGGTTTTCCATAGCGTAGCCGCCACTGTACCGAAACTGCTGCATCTGCATCTGCGCCGCGGCGTCGACGTTGGCCGTGTAGTGCGTGTGCGCGGAGAACGGGAAGCGCGACGCGGGCGGCGCGCCGCTGTATATGGTGGCCATGTCTGCGTTTCTGGCTGGGGTCCTGGGTCTGGGCTTGCGAGAGAGAGAGAGAGAGCTCTGCTGGGCTGGAGCACGCAGCAGAGGCTTGTTCTTCCTTCTCCTTCCTTGCTCGTCCTTGGGCTTTTTGACTGTGGTCGCTTGCGTTTCGGACGCGCCGGCGGTTCAGCGCGGAGGGTATTTTTGGCCAATCCTAAAGTGGAGAGGCGGGTGGGGCAAAGTGATTGGCCCGTATTTTTAGACTGGAGTGATGGTCTCCCCTGATCCATCATCAAAGTCGCATAGGGACCTCTCTACACGCTTCGAGGACCTTGTCACTGCCTGTGACAACCTGGCCTTGCAGCACTGCAGCACTGCAACGTTATGCTGCTACCATGTCCGCAGGTGGATAGTTTAGCTAGGCTGTGGATAAAGGCAGAGCGGGATCTTCAAAATCAGAAGCCCGCGACGTGGCGGTGACAGGTTTTGTTGCAAGGTGCAACTTGCAACTGTATTGTGGAGCAAGACAATCCTGGACTACATTACGACGGCGGCGACCTGGAGCCCCTTGAGCCCTAGAGCCCGAGCTCGCTGAGTCCGGGATGGTCGTCGGGCCGGCGGCCTTGCGCCCAGTGGAAGCGACGATCCTTCTCGTCGATCGGGACGTCGTTGATGCAGGCGAAGCGCTGCGCCATGAAGCCCTGGCTGTCGAAAACCCAATTCTCGTTGCCATAAGCGCGATACCATTGCTGCTGCTCGGCATCCAGCCACTCGTAGGCGAAGCGCACGGCGATGCGGTTGCCGTCGAAGGCGAACAGCTCCTTGATGAGGCGATACTGCGTCTCGCGGGTCCATTTGCGGGTCAAGAAGGCCTCAATCTCCTGCCGTCCGGTGATGAACTCGGAGCGATTCCGCCACGCGCTGTCAATCGTGTAGGCCAGGGCGACACGTTGGGGCTCCCTTGAGTTCCACGCGTCCTCGGCAGCCCGCACCTTGAGCGCCGCGGTCTCCTTCGAGAATGGGGGTATCGGCGGTCGGGCAGCTCCGCTTAAACCTCTCTCTAGAGTCGTCACAGCAACGCGGCGGTCAGCCAGGCTCGGAGCACGGCGCAGCATTAGCATCTCGCGTTGGACTTCGGTCTTGGGCGAAGAATGGCGATTTGAATTCTTTGGATACGGTACCGGTATTTTGGCAGTTGAAGTGAGACATTGCGTAGTGAGTGAGTGAGTGAAGTCCACTCACTCACTGCCACAGCAAAGCTAACTCGAACGCTAGCTTTTACTTGAAGTACTTGTTACGCTGCATTCTCCTTCTGGTGGTGCTGGTTCTCACAGTCTTGGAGCTGACGCCGCAGGATCTTACCGGTAGTGCTCTTCGGGATGGCGTCGATGAACTCAACCTGGCGCGCCTTCTTTAAGGGAGCAACCTTCGAGGCCACAACGTCCATCACGCCCTCTTCCGTGAGCCCAGCACCGTTCGTCGGGTCTTTCAGCACCACGTACGCCTTCGGGGTCTCCTCTCCGAAGGCGTCCTTGCCTCGGACGCAGCACGCATCCGAGATCTGCGGGTGGTGGTTTAACACGTCCTCTAGCTCAGCCGGTGCCACCTGGTGCCCCTTGTACTTGATCATCACTTTCAGGCGATCCACGATGAACACGAAGCCGTCCTCATCGATGTAGCCGATGTCACCCGTGCGTACAAAGCGGTCTTCAGTGAATACGTTCTTGTTCGCCTCGGCGTTGTTGGAGTAACCGATCATAACCTGAGGTCCCTTGAAGAGCAACTCACCGTGCTCACCCACGCTGAGGTCCTTGTCAGTGGTGGTGCACTTCACACGAAGCTGGGTGTTCAGCAACAAACGCCCAACACTCCCCTGGATATTATGTAAATGCAGAAGCGTCGTTAGTACATGTAGGCTCTAGCAGCTTTTAAGCGTTGAAGTCAACCGTCCTTACCGATTTGTGGTAAGTCTCCTCGGCATAATTCACTCCTGGAGAGGTTTCGGTGGTGCCGTAAGCTTGCTTCACGGTAGCCTTCAGTCGGTCCCTCACGAGATTCTCCACTCCCTTGCCCATCGGTGCGCCGGTCGACACAAGGAACTCTGTCGACGAAATATCGTATTGGTCAACGAGAGGATTGTGGGCGAGGAACAAGGCAAGGGGAGGAGCAATGTGCGCAACTCGGATCTACACGAAACAATAGATGGTTAAGTCTACATCCCAGCTTCATTGAGCAAGACTTCCTTACCTTGTAGGTAGACAAGACGTTCAAGAACGTCTCGGGCTCAAATCGAGGCAGAATCACTTTGGTGGCGCCCTGATAAATCGATAGGTGCATCAGCATGATGCCGTAGATGTGGAAAAACGGCATCAGTCCGAGCGAGTGTGCGCCGAGACTTTCGACGTGGTTGATCTGCAGAGCGTTGGACAGCATGTTTCTTGCACTCAGAGCGACACCTTTGGGGACTCCCGTCGTTCCGCTCGAGAACGGCAGCATGACATTGCTCTCCGGGTCAATCTTCTCAAATTGGAAGGCAACGTCGTCGTGTTTGATCAGCTCGCTGCAGAACAGAAGCGCCATAAAGACAATCTATCAGCGCCTTTGATACTGTAGCAACACCAAAATGCATCGAACTTACTTGACGCAATTGAGGCTCTCGTCAGTCGGGTGCTGACGGCCCATCGTGTAGATGAACTTCTCCTCGAGATCACACAGTCTCGCTGCCTCAACTGCTGTGCTCTCGAGGTCCGCGTGGGTAATGATGTACTTGGCCTTCGCCGCCTTGATCTGCACGGCCAGCTCGTCGGGACGGAACATGTGCGACGCAGGGGAGCACACCGCACCGAGCGACATCAACGCTGCATCACCAGAACTACAGGATGAAGGTCAGGAATCTGGTGGTACCTCTGGTTTAATAACGTTGCGTGTTCATAGACGTACCGAGTACCGCAGTGGGGAAGTCCAAGCAGTTGAAGGAGTGGATGACCACCGCCTGCAGAGCCACACAAATCTTAGCCTCTCCGATTCCAATCAAAGCACCCGCCATCTTGTTCGTACGTCTCCCTTCTTAACGCCATATTTGGAGAGTGTGATGGCGAGTCTCCTGGCTCGTTCGTGAAGCTGCTTGAACGTGACATTCTCGTGTGTGAGGCCGTCGATGAAGGCGGGCTTGTCGGCGTGTACGCTCTGCTGGTCCTCTAAGATGTCCCAGAGGGTCTTGTTGGGAATATCCACTTTCGGGTGCGGTGATTCGTGCACAATGCTGGAGAAGGACCGGAAGGCGAGCGGGGAATCCAAAGCAGACGGCGAGCCACGACGCCGCAAAGTGAGGAGGGCGGCGTTACGGAGCCTCGAGCTAGCGTGGAGTAGACGACGACCGATCATGAGCATATATGCAAAGTGAAGTTAGGATGAATGTGCAGCAGCTGCCAGATGGGAGGGGCGAGTGATCCGCTGGTCGAGCTTGGAGAATAATGCATGCCCCGGAAAGTGTGTACGATTAGATAACAAGCCCTTAGCAGGATTCAATTCAGGATGGGGAACTCGAAATCATGAATCAGCGGTATTTTACTGGGAATACCAGAATGGTACTGGTACAATAATGGACAGTCCTCACTGCGATTAATTCGCGTAACGCGTAACTTATATATGGGGACGCTACTGTTACCGAAATTAGCCCAAAAATGTTGTGTGTATTTGGTCATTTGCACCGAATATGACCAAACGTGACTGGGATATGCTGAGGAGGGTTAGGGTTTAGGAGGTGCAGAGAGGGGGTTAAATTGAAGGCGCCAAAATAACCGACGATTGTTTGAGATCTCTAAATCTTCGCCAATAATGGGTGCCTTCCAAAACCTACATGAAACGGTTTAATAGAAGTTGGTTTTATACCCCCCTTTTATCAGGTACAGTAAGCGCGCCCGATTCCGGTACTGCTACAAATGAATACCCTGAACGGAATGATAATATCGCTTTANAAGCACTACACACCAGCCATTGCGAAGCATACGCACCAGCCATTGGCACTTCAGCGGAGCGGCGGAGCAACCTAGCCGCTCGCCACACACCAGAACTCAATCGGAGCACCAACAGACCATGGGAGGCTGGATGAAATCAAGCAGAAGAGGGCTCTCATCGAGAAAGCAGCCGATTGTCCAGCCATGATGCAGCAAGAGTTAGCGGCGTGGACGAAGGTGACCTTCAAGCTCAAGCATGCCCCTGCGCAGACGACCGTCTCAGACATCCTCAAGGGAGCCCCCAAGATCATGAGCAACGACTACGGCGACGGAAATAGGCGCAAGCCCCTGAACGTGACGTCTTTAGCCCTGGAGAACACGCTTTGGGCGTGGATACAGAATCTGGAGTCCCAGGGCATATGTCTCTCTCGTGAATTGATCACGATGAAGGCACGTGATATGCGGAGGGAGCTATGTGACGCTTGGGAGCTCTCCTTTTCAGACGGGTGGCTAACTGCTTTTGAGCGGAGGCATGCGCTGCGCTACCGTGAGCGGCCTGGTGAAGCTGGTTCAGGTGATCCAGCAGTCGNTCGCTGCGCTACCGTGAGCGGCCTGGTGAAGCTGGTTCAGGTGATCCAGCAGTAGCTGCGCTCGGCCGACAGCAACTACAGGAGTTAACAGATCTCTACGAGGCCAAGGACATCTTCAACATGGATGAGACGGGCCTCTGCTACGCGATGGCGCCTGCTCGCTCTATATGTACTAAGGGGGCACGCGGCGTCAAGGAAAACAAGACCAGGATCACGGTAGCTTGGACGGCAAACGCTGACGTTACTGACGCGCTCGCACCGCTGTTCTTAGGACGTGCAAAGCAGCCTATTTTTTCAAGAAGCGCACTGCTAAAGAGCTGGGGTTTTATTACCGCTCTAACAAAAAGGCATGGATGACGGGATTGATTTTCCGTGAATGGCTGCGCAGTTTAGACCTGCATGTGGGCGTCATATTCTTCTGCTACTTGACAATGCCTCCTCCCACAGTATGCGGAATATCGTATGAACTAACGTGAGATTAGCGTTCCTGCCACCCAACACCACAGCCTTTTTACAGCCCATGGACGCTGGAATCATCGCTGCGTTCAAGGTAGCATATCGAGGAAGGCAGCTGCGGTGGGTCTACGACAAGGTCAAAAGCGGAGACAAGATTAAGAAGGACGCGCACAAGATTGACCAGCTGCATGCAATGCAGTGGAACAAGGAAATCTGGCGCGAACTACAAGATAAAGCTATTGTCGAAAACTGCTTTCGCCCTACTGGCATTGTTTTCAATGCAGTCGACGAAAGGAGCAAGGAGTCTGCTCATACGAGCTACGGATCTGATGTCGACGTAGAAGATATCATTGTTCGCGCGTCTCAATTGGGCCTTTAGCTTCCCTTCACTATAATATAGCAAATCCTAAGATGGTGTCGGACCTCGATACCGGAATCGAGCGCGCTTACTGTAGTGGTCAGGTTTTATCATGTGTCCCAGAAAGGGTAAAAAAAGAACTACCAAAACTTGATCAAACTATTCAATGCGTTCGGCTACGTCTGCCTCTATTCGTTGAACAAACTTAAACTAAGTATACTGTGTAGTACGAGACACAACCAAAAGGGACAAAACTCAAGAAAGTTTGTCTATATCTAAAGATCTGAAGAGGCGCGTAAACAAGCACCCCCCCCCTTTGACGGCAATCTCTGTTTTTCTCCACCCTCCGCCCGCGTTGACATTCGCTACAGCCTCAGGAATGGCAGCCGGGGATGCGGGATCTCAGGCTGTTGCTAACACCAGCAGCGAGCTCCCAGACCCAGTGCCTAATGGCTATGACGCTGCAAGATCTCCGCCGCCGCTTGAACGATGAGATGAAGCGCGAAGAGCACGCCCGCCTCGTGAGAATCCGTCACTACTTGACTGTGCCGTGTCTGCCGAAGCCCGAGGTGGCACCATGGATGTACATATGGGTGTACGGGAGTGATGAGAATTCTTTTACTGTAATAAGCTTGTGTCAGTATGCAAACGAAGTGAGGGGAAATTGTATAGCAATGAGGACCGCTAACTATGTACTTTTTTTGTTACTCATCCTAGGCGCTCCTTCTGTCGTCTCATGGATCGCTTTTCTATGTTCTACGAGATTCCTCGTTACCGACCTGCAGGAGGACGACCTCGGAAGCTCCAACAGACCACCAGGTGTTGGGTCTGTTGCTGCCATTTTATGTTGGCTTTATGGGTAAAACAATACTTTGCTCAAACTTTGAAGTACCTCTTTCAACACTTAGTCGTGTTCTCAGTGATGCGGAAGATTCTATGCGGAAGGCGCTAAGCAGATTTTCGCCTGCTCGGAACGGGTGGCCCACTATGACCCGGCAGATGGCGTTAGCCCAGCTTACAGCCACACGAGCTCCACTCCTGCAGTTCACGTGGGGGTTTATAGACGGCAAGAACTACCGTGTACGTGCAACTCCAGTGCATACATATATTATAACGCGGGCGTTGCACTGATTGTTTTCCGTTTATGTAATTCAATAGGTGCAAGAACCTCCTGCATGAGACATTCAAAACGCACATTACAACGGGTGGTTACACGCTGTTTTCGTGACCGGTATACTGTGTTTCAGTGCTATAGTATGGGGCAAACATAACTGTCCGGGGAACTGCAATGTCTCTGATACGAGCCGTCAGTTCCGCGAGACACTCGTCGATCCAGCTCTTAACCCCGATCCGTGATATGGCGTCATTGCCGATAGTGCATTCCCCTGCGGAGACGACATGGTGGGGCGCATCATGACCCCGCTGAATGAAGGGGATCTAGGTAGGTTGACTCCTTCAGTCCGCTCTGCAGCTCAGCGTAAATTCGGTGCTATCACCTTCGTCCGCCAAGCTGCAGAGTTGAGAGTGGGGTATGGAATCAGTCGAGAAAGTATTCCGTCGGCTGCTACATCCGCTTCTTTATGACAAGGAGAAGCGAAACCTTCGCCTCGACAACCTGTTTCGGTTGGCGAACTATCGCTTACGTACGGTTGAGGTTAGTCAAATCCGAACAACTTTCGTATACGGCTGAGAAGATAACGCGTGAACAGCCTAAGGATAAGCAACGCAATTTGATATCAATACAACTATTCTCATGCTCTCTCTCACTATTTTACCTTCGATCCAGTTCATACTTAGGTTTCCTTCTTCTGCAGATTCGCAAGAACCATCATCATCTGATCATGGCGTCGCATCGCCTCTGTACGCTCCAACGCTTGTCTCTCCTCGTGTCTGCGGTTATTCGCTTCTCGCTCGAGTTCAAGCGTCTCCTCGCGCGCGTTGTCGATGCGCCGCTGTTCCTCTCGTAGACCCCGCGCTGCTTCAATCTCTAGCAGCCTTCGTCTTTCGAGGGTCCCTGCTTCCTCTGCGCAATCTCTTTTTTCATCTTCATGGCGTTCATCTCTTTCTGTGCGTCGACGACGCTCGTCAGCGTCTGCTCGCCGATCGCTGTCCTTCTGGAAAAATATGATCAAACGCATCATCTCATTTCCAGCCAGCGACTGTTTCTTCTCAGCCTTGTCGAATGCCTTTTGCATTTCCTCCAAGCGTTGTTTAGCGCGAATTCACTTTGATTTAGAGCACGAGGTGTTTGCAGGTTGGGCCTCCGTCCTCGCTGGATCTGTCGGAGAGCGCTTCCCGTTCTCGTTCAACAACATTCTGGTTAGAGATTCGACGTTGTCTCTAAAGCCCCGCAGGTCTTCCCACCAACCGGTTGCTCGAAACTCTCATACTGGGTTTTTCCTGGGTCTCGCGTGTGTCTGCACCTGTTCTCCGAGGGTCTCGCGTTAGAACTGGGCCATCGGGTGATGCAACGGTGGGGACGGGCACTCTGCGCAAAGCCCGCAGTCTGCCGGGCGATTTTGGACCGTTGTGGTTTGTACTTTGATCGGTAGTAGGGGCTGGATCACGCGCACGGTGTTGCGTTTGGACTGGGCGCGATACATATCCGTGCGTTGAAGCCTGTGTTGCCTCCTCTCGAGCCACGGTGCACAAGACGGGCGAGACAGCTTCATCACGTACAGCAGGTTCTGCGTTGACCCCGCCTGTTGATCCTCGCCGAGTCTAGGCGAAGTGGTCTCTTCGCCGCCGTCTTTGGACTCGTCGCCGCCTGAAAGTCCCGAAAAACCGTAGTGAGAGGCCAAACTCGCGTCTATAGACCCAATGCTAGTCATTACGGTTCCTGGGACTTGTGAGTACGGCGTCGACGGTCCGGATCTCTGAGCGTATTGAATGATATCATCCCCAGTACTAACAGCGTCAACAAAGGCGGTACTCGCCGTGATGGTGTCATCGACAACGCCCTAGCCCGATATCTCCACGCCGACCGAATCGCTAGCCTCGCTGTCGCCACCGTCAGCGGTGACCTCGACACCGACGACCTGCTGCGGGGCTTCACTGTAGTCCCCATCTTGACCTCGAAACTCAGGTCGTAGAAACGATGCCGGGACGATGGGCCTCTGCTCGATGAGCCCCCTAAACTGTGGCTGGAAGGTCGCCGTCGTTATCCCCTTAGTCCAGACCATCGTGCGAGGTATGCACATCTCCTTCAGCATCGATCTTGCGCTGAATTTCTTTGGCCCCCACCACGGGTTTCAAGCGGAGCGTGACCTCTTCACGTCCAGTAGGCTTGGGCTTGCTATACCGATTCTTGAACTTTCCTCTCAGCGACTCGAAGTCGCGCTCGGGTGATCTTTGGTTCCTGTTGGTGTTGTATTTCACTGCCACCTGCTCCCACATATTGCGACCCAACGGTATGATTTTCTCGATCGCCTGGCACAGAAGCATCTGGTCTTGCACAGTGTAGTTGTTATACCCAACTCGCCCTCCACGCTGGAGAACAGTTCGGAGGGTCATGTCAGCTGAGCCCGTATGCTAACGCTAACTTTACGTACGCACCCCTGTCACCGCACTGCCCTTGGTCGTATCGGGAACTACAGGAAGATCGAAGAATGAAGTGAGAACGTGGGTTGACTCTACATCAAATATAACCTTAAGAACAAACGTCTTCGATTGAGTATTGGAATGAATAACCTCGACTTGTCTGACCAATGAGCTCGTTCGGAGAGGTCGACAGTTCGGACACTAGTTTTCGACCGCAATAACCAGAGATCTTAGACGGACGGCTTCTTATCCAGGAGATGCTGCATGTCACGGTGCTGGCAGCCAGTCCAGTTGCATCGACACACGAACCACAAGCTGTCTCCGTAAGACACGGTTACTTGTTCTCCTGCCGCTACGTCCCTGATAGTCGCCGCAACAACAGTAAGGTGACTCCCCGTCTGTACGTCGTGGAAGCGGCTCGATGGATTGCAGCCATGGTTCAAGAACCTAATCTTGTCGCCCGCTTTCAACGCGTCCAGCCAGATGTACTTGTTTCCTGTCGTGCGCATCTTTAGACGCAAACGATACCCATCGTCCAAGGGCCCCCTGCTCGAAGGAGGACCGAACAGCTTCATTTCACCCAGATACTCACCGATCACCTCGTCTGCAGGAATAGGTGTTTGGGCCACCAAGTCACGCATACCAGTGCAATAACTTGTCGCAATCACAAGCGATGTGCTCTTCTACAAGGAATTGCCACAAACCCCTCCGTATGCGCAGTTACGGTCCGTTCAGAACCGACTCTCGTTCGCGTTCAAACAGCTCGCCCCCTTGCAGCGGTTTTCACAGGAACACCCACCTCCGCCACGAACTCCAACACTGACGGTGGGGAACTTCAATTGTCTTGGGTTCCGTTGTTGATGCAGCAACTCCACTCCAGCTGGCCAAACCTCTTCCACCCACTCCTCCCGACGAGGAGGTGTGTCCTGCCTGCCATGATCATGGGTCACTCTGGGCGACGCGGCCACTACCGACGGCGGTCGAAGTCCCTCGATGGTCTCCAAAGCCTCCGCGTCATAGCCACCTGACTCAAAGGCCTCAGCAAACAGCACAGGTACTTACACGTCTGGTGTTCGTGGGGCGGTACAACGCCACTGAGTACGAGACGCTCGAATAGGACTTGGGGACCACAAAATGATGGACGATCGCGACTGGGGTGTCCATGGCGCTACCGTGGAAACCTCCGACGACGGAGACCATGGCGGCCGGGTAGACGGTAGGCCTCGGACCTTCAAATCTAATCCTCGAGATGTGGGAACTTCTGGGAGCCACCGACGATGATAGATTTGCTGAGACCAGATCTCTAGGATCGAGCCCCATCAAATTGAGAAATCTCAGATGCCTGCACGCCTGGGCAACTCGACTCTACCAGCACCATTCCTTGAGAACACCAGTCCGTGGCTGCCGGATGAGGGCTGAGCTCGAATTGGGCGAGAGAGTCGGCTTGCATCGTTGCGGCTTCTTCGATGAGAGGATGCTTCACAACGAGTCCCGAGCGGAGCTCAATGCACGCAGCTTCTAACTTGGAGCACTTCTCTGGTATCGAACCGTTGCTCAGACGCGAGCGATGATCTGGCAAGGCCACTCGCTTCCGCCCAGAAGCCGTTGGGAGCACGATAGGATAACGTAGCGGCTACGACTCTGTTGGCTTTTAGCTTTCACCACACGCACCGTAACGTACAGAACAGGCTAATCAACTCCAAGTGCTGCAGCACTCCCGAGACACAGACGCTTACCCGATAAGCTGCATGGCTGTACGGATAAACAGGGAGTGAGCTACCCGCTTCACCGCTGCGCGCAGAAGATCACGAGCCTCAAGTTAGTAAGAACCAACACACAGCCAACTATTGCCACGACGCGTATGAAGCTACCGTTTTCGAGGCGGACACAGCGACTGTGTCACTTGTGTAAGCGAAGGCGAATTTTGGAATAGAAGCTGAGCGCGAAAGCGCGCGCGAATTCGCGCCGCAGCCTTTCAAGATCTTTCGAGCTTCAATTCAAACTGGGGCTTCCCAAATAGAGGTTGAGTCTGATCTTATACTAAAGTGAAGGTGTTAATTTAATATGGTTGGTGCTACAGGGGGTGCCTTCCAAAACGCATATAAAAAGGTTTAATGACTCGGGCTAGGGCGCATTAAAATGTTATAAAAAGTTAGCGATTAAAGGGAATTCTTTGGTGAGACCAGTAAGGGGTATCACCAAACAATTCGTTTTATCGGCTTTAATCGCATTTTATCATCCACCCTGATACAGCAACTGATTAAAAAATGTATTATCTTCACTATAGGTTCAAACGAGACCCCTAAATGGAAAGAATTCATTCAAATTGAAGCTCAAACGATCTTGAAAGGCTTTGAGGCACAAATTCGCGCGAGAAAGCTAGCCCTTGATCGCTGGAGACTCACTTCCGAACCCGCAGCCCGCCTCGCACATCGACCCCACGAAAGGCTGAACAACACCGCTGCCCGAAGACTCCAGCGCCAGCTTCCAGCCCGTTCACGCCAGTTGTCTAGGTGTTCACGTGTGGGTGCTGAATCCGCTGACAGATTTGCGTTTGTTTGTATGCACCCGGAGTAGCCCGGCACCCAAGCCGGTCAAAAAGCGATCTAGGCGTGAAGATGCGGAGGGGGACTCGCGTGACCAAGGAGCTGCCGAGCAGGGATGCCGAAAAATAGATATATCGATCAATATTATTTTACGGGGGGAAACAGTAATTAATCTGCCCCAAGCGTGTATTTTCTTAATTTATTGCTGCAGTTGCTCACA
>KQ473650.1:0-13845 GCA_001314425.1 Phytophthora pluvialis | reverse complement strand
CCCCCCCCCCCCCCCCCCGACTGTCTTCACGCCCAGGCAAATTGCCGGATTCTTCTTCAAGCCCTGCCTCGACGAGGAGGGCGGCGCTATCGGCTACAAGTCGTGCAAGGCATGCGATAAGTGCCGGAAGCACGCGAATGGGACGGGGTTCGCCAACCTCGTGTCCCACGTCCGATCCGCCCACCCCAACTTTGAGGTAGACATGAGGAATGCGAGTGCTGCTGCAACAGGCACGCTCGTTTCCTGGGTGAGCCAAAAAGGCTCCAACCGCTACGCGTGGCTCCGCTAGATTGTCATGTCCAACCTCCCTCTGTCCTTCTGCGAGTCCGAGCTGACACCCCAGTACGGTACTGTGTTTATCACTTTATATTGTATGCCATCTGACTTGAAGCTTGATGTTTGGTCCTAGATTTACCAACCTACCCAGCGTGTCGAGTGACATAATCCGAGTCAATCTGGAGAGTGTGACATGTGCTGTGGAGAAGGTCATCGCCAAGGAGATGCCCAAGAAGATGGGGCTCATCTTGGACGGATAGAGTCATGGCACGGAGCAGTTCCTCGCGGTATACGGCTGATACGAGAAGTCGAACGGGCCACGCTATCCGCTGCTTCCGATGGCTCCCGTGATGAAATAGGCGGACGACCGACTTACCGCCGAGAGCCACATGGCGGCAATCGGTCGATTCTTCCCTTTTTATGGTAAGGCTCTGTCTGATTGCCTATTTTGGGTTGGCGATAACTGCGCGGTCAACAAACGGCTTGCCAACCTCATGGGTGTGGCTTGTTGGTTGCGCGAGTCACCGTCTTAACCTTGCTGTCAATAATTACCTGGAGTCCCACGAAGAAGATCTGGAGAAGGTGCAAGTCCTGATGCGCAAATTGCGGACACTCAAGCAAGCCGCCAAGTTGAGGTACGCTGAAATTTTATATTAGCTGAAAACCTGATAATTCTGTATCGTGATAATGTGTAACATAGGACGAAGACCGCACTCGCTCCAGTCCTCAGACAGGAAACGCGTTGGTCGTCGACCTTCGCAATACTGGACCGCTACGTGCGGCTCCGCAAGTTCCTATTGGCCGACGACGAAGATATTGCGGACCTGCTCTACTCACCGCCGTTTGGAGGCACTACTGGAGGAGATGCGGGACGTCGAGTCCATCTCGAAGAAGCCTCAGTCAGACGGTGCTGCTGCAGGCCCGCGATCTATTCGACTGGTTACTCGAGCTGAAGCCCGGATTCGCATCGTATCTCGGTAGGTATATTTACTGCCTTACTATTACATGGGCTTTGCTAATTTTTTCTTTATGTTTTGAATTGTGTATTGACCGATGCAAATATTGTGCATTCACTAGCCTTCGAAAGCGGCGTTGTCAAGGTGCTAGCAAAGAAGCCTGACACTCTTGCGCGGGATGAGCGTACGGCACTCATGCCCTTCAAGTGTACAAGAGAGATAGTTGCCCCTCAGCCTGTACTTGTGCAGAAGGAAGGTCTCGCAGGTCGCTTCCTGAAGCGGCGAAAGGTAGTGGAGCACCGGACGTACGCCTTGCTGACAGCAATTCCACCAACGTCCAATGTGGTGGAGAGGCTGTTCAGCTCGGCACGCTCGGTTCTTCGACAGGAGCGCCACCGACTCTCACCAATGACGCTCGAGATGCTTCGTTTCTGAAGGTCAACGCCGAGTATTGGGATGTGGCTTTGGTTGATTCGTGTGTCTAATGCTTCAGCAAACAATGAACCAAAGTTAGCTCGTTACTCAATAGTTTATTAGTCTGACCATCGGATCTCAGTTATTTATTCTGGCTGACGGGGTTGCTGCTGGTAGTTACTTATTTGACGTCACGAAGAGCAATCAATGCATATTGGATTTTAGGCATCCCTACTGCCGAGCCTTCCCCCAAGAGATTGACATCAATGTGCGGGCCACGTACAGCTCCGCTAGTGTTTCCCTGGCTTCGCTCTGGACGCACGTTCTCTACGAGAAACTCCAAGGCAGCCGTACGCGCGTAATAACTTCAGTACAAGTAGGGAGGCACCGTTAATGCACACCCAAAATTACCTGGAAAAACTCGTCTTCGTGATCGGATTCTTATCCGAGCCTCACCGCCACATATCCATCCAATCCGACTGCTCTGGTTCTTTTAGACACTCTAATGTTATGTAGTGCCGCATCCGCACGAGCCGCTCCCATTCAAGTCGCTACTTCTCATCATTTATACGTTGCCGAAGATCTCGTACGTTCCTTGCTAGCCAGCCTGCGACGCGTCCGCGACGCTGCGCACAGCGCTAGCAGCACACTAACATCGCTCATCGTCGTTCTCACGGAAATGCGACGAGAGAAAGCCGACGTGTGTTGCAGGACGTGTTGCACGACAGGTGCGGTCATCGATTTCGCGCATCCATATCTTTAAATTTAAAGTTCTGGCGGAGGTTTTTGTCCGGCTTTGTTATGTCCCAGTTGGATTTCGATACTGAAACCAGTGTATTCGCAAACGTCACGTCAAAAAAAAGGGCGACAGATTAAACGTTTCGTCGGGGTTTTGACTGTAGGTTTTAGAAGCTGCGGATTCGCTGGGTCGTTGCAGTGGGTGCCTTCCAAAACCGGTATGATTTTTTTTTATCACTGCTTTACGGATCGAACTTGCCTGATAAAAAACACGACCTAGCGCGGCTCTTGAAAACGACCACCAAAACTACCATAAAAATAGACCTGTGTCCGATCGGATGTGTCGCATTGTGCGTACCACACTTGGGTTGGTTATTGGTTTTGGCGTCGGACAATTACAAGAAGGACAACATTCAAGAAGTTTTGTCTATTTGTAAAGATATGGAGGCTCGAAGACCCCCTTTTGCAGCAACCCGGCATATCTCGCGCGCATTTGCGCTTTTCCAGCAGACAGAGACCACCCGCTGCTGTTGGTGCTGTATGCATCGTCCCGGACGCGTGGAAATGCGGCAGAGGCTCTTCAAGATCTGCGCAGGCGCCATCGTGAGGAGGGGCGGCGCTGGGAATGGCGGAGGGTAGTCCGGATGCGTCACTACATCAAGTTGGAATGGACGCCTACCAAAACTAGACAAATCACCCGACATAGTTGCAGCATATATGTCGAGGCATATCGTCGCATTAATCTCGTCAGACGTAAAAGCCGTCTCGATAAACTCGACTAAACCCTAGGTTATGGCGGTGAACCCATATTAAGAGTACATGTTGAAGTTTGTATTGAATATGGCGACCATCGCTCTAGATGCCTGCGCAATCACTCTGCTGGCATATATATTTGCATAACTCATTCTGCGCCATGTTGCAACCACGCTCACTTTCGAAAATCTCCGGGCAAGTGGCAGATGCCACAGCTACAACTACAAAAGGTACGGATTATGCATGTCAGCGTGTGGGTGAGCACTCTATTAAAGCTTGCCGTACTCCCAGGGACCATGGTTCACTCCGCCATGTATTGGCAAGTTCGCTGCATCGCTGGTACCTCCAGCGAGGAGGAGAACACGCCGCCGAACCTGCAGCGGGACGACAACCAAGGGCGGGCGAGTAGTGTCAAGGTCACACCCGTGGAGTGCGACGACTCCACGGGCACAGCGACTCCACCATGGGTGTCGCCACAACACGGAGCCCGAGGACCGAAGGGTGCGACAAACCCTCCGCCGACACAAGCACCAACGGTCTGCAGGATGACGACATCGGAGCCACCGCGAAACCCACGAAGTCCCACGACGTCACATCCTGTGTTGCTGGAGACACCTCCAACGTCTCCTCCTCGCTTACGGCCAAGACAGCAGCTTCGCGAGCGCCGCGGCTCGCGACATGAACGCCAATTCGCCGCTGACCCTTACCCCCATCGCCGTGCCCAGCGCCACCAAGCTGCCCTACCGTCGGTGAACGCAAGAGGGCTAATGCGGACGAGCTCCATCTCGGCTCCTAGGGCCCGGCCGACTGCTACCTTCCCTCAGGACCACTTCGAACCCGCTGGCTGGCCGAATCGACTGGCCCATAACCACGTGCAGTACAACCCAACGGGTGTTGTAGTTCCGTCGGTGTCCCACTTCGGCTGGTGTGATTGCTCGTGACCATGCCGAGCGGGGGCTTGCCGAAACTCGCTCATGCAGCTGTTCTGCATTTCAAACTGCTGCCCCTACGATGCCAAGTGCGGAAACAGCTTGGTGGAATCGGCTAAAGTCTATTCGGCGAGAAACATGCGGACGAGGCGGTTGGCTGTCGTCGCCGCTGAAAATATCGAGGGGGGCGAGGTGTTGGGCGAATACTTGGGGGGGGGGGGGGCGCACGGCGCACGTAAGTGTTGCGCAGGCGAACCGCCCGCACAACGAAGACTACCGGCTGGTCGTCAGGCAGAGACCGGAGTGACCAAGCCACCCGAATTGTGTCGCCACAAACGCGGAGCGCATGAGCGGTCTCATGCGTTTTGTAAACCATTCGTGTGCGCCGGTGGCGCAGTTCGTCGAGGTGGCGAACGGACGCTGTACGACTGTCGTCGTTGCAATCACGCAATTCGTGCGCGAAGGAGAGGAGATCACGGTAGACTACGGAGAGGACCCGTAGTTCGTTTGCCGCTGCGGACTGGAAGATTGCTGCCACCATGCCATCCAGGACCAGCGCGATCCTTAGGGCTTGAAGTGATAGTTGTAGGAAGTGTGGGAGTTTTGCTGCATAGGTAAGCACGCTGCGCGATGCATACATACATGTACTCGCCTTTGAGAAGTTGGTCGATGTTGAAGTTGGCTGGGCTGTTCGCTAACACGATGTTCTGATAGTCGTGTAGGCGCGACGCTGAGGACAGGTTTCGCGCCAAAATGAAAGGCCGGCACTCGGTACAAACGTACATGCTAGAGGCTTTGCTAGCGCGCGCTTGGTTTGGGCGCGAACCCGTGGTGTGGATCGCTCAAGATGCCCATCCCTTCCACGCTTCATTGACCGGGGCAGTTCCAAGGCGTCCGCTGCGGTCGTGCTGCTGCAATCCCGGAGCCCTTGCAGACTGAGGGCAAGCAGCTTCCGTTCGCTTTCATTTTCGGTTTTACTAAGCCTCCATCAAGTACAGCCGAACGCGACCAAGCCCACCCGCTCACCCCAACCACCACCTGCACCTGTCCTGATATTCTACCCTATGTACACGTGCTGCCGGAAATGCGTACTCACGGTTTCTGCGCTGCTACGGGTTCGTGTTCTTCTGTAAAGATGGCTAAGCTTACTGGAAGCACAAACTAGAAGCTCGCCGAAGTACGCCGCTTCTTGACTCTCGTCAAGAAGTATCTCCCCCTTGGCAAGGGCGAGTGGGAGCGCCTCGCCACTGATTACAACTCCAATCGAGGTCGTGGCGTCTTTGAGCGTGACTGCGAATGTCTCCGGCGCAAGTTCAAGATGGTATACAGCACCCGTAAGCCCAATGGCGTCGCTGAAATGCCTGAGCATGTCAAAGAAGCTAAGCAGCTCAAACAAGCCGTCGATGAGAAGGCGAGCGTCGTGGAGATGGACGACGAGGCCGACGCCGACGAGCAAGAGGCGGAGGAGGAAGAAGAAGTGCAACCAGATCTCTGCTTCCACTACCCCGGCGACGAGGTCTCCGGACACGACATGCCTGTGAGCAGCAGCGCCGCTGCGAGTGACAACAACTCGGTGTTTACCAACTACAACACCAGCACGGGCGACCCTCTGAACTTCGACGAGTCGAACCGCTTGAATGACGAGACGGACACCTCGACTGTTCAGACCGTCGACAACGCTGCCGACATGTGGGACCTGCTCGACTCTGCCGGCGTTAGTGAAGGGTTGGAGGCATTCGCGAGTACGCCGCGTCCACCACCGGAGCCGTGCGAACTTCGCAACGGCAGCTTCGCTCCGTGGGACTGAAGAAGCCATACAAGGCCCCAAGCGCGATGGCCGCGCACAGATCAGCTAGGGCTACACCGACAGGCGATGGTGCTCGCCCAAACAATACGTATGTCGGTCATACGCGCGCTCAAGCGGAATCGCCCCGCTACCCAAAGCCAAACAACTCCTCCAACAGACTGGGAGGGAACAACCTCTTCGAGTTCCGCGCAAGCGCGCTAAAGATGAGGACGACGATTTGCTTGAGGCTAGCTACGCCAAGGCAAAGCGTATGCAAGCAGCCAAGGCAACCACCGTGCTGGAGAATAGGCTGAGTGACCTCGAGAGCTCTTCGAATACGATGGGGGACAGTGTCTTCCAGATGATCATGATGATGCGCGAGAACAACGAGCGCAAGGCCAAATCCCGCCGCATCGACGAAGAGCAGCGCCGTCGTCACGAGATAGCTGCCCGTGAGGCGCGCTACCTCGCGGATAAAGCGGAAGCGGAGGAACGGCGCCGCCAGGAGAAATTGGAGATGCAGGAGCGTGCGCGCCGCGACAAAGAGGAGGCTCGTGCCCGCTCGCAGGAGCTGATGCTCTTGATCGGGGCATTGACCAAGAAGGACTAAGCTTCACGCAGTTGCACGGATTCTCGTACTCACTGTAGGAAGCGGAGAATCTGAACGTAAGAGAGACAATGCGTAGTGTTACATGATCAAAGCAGCCTTCATAGCACAACAACAACAACAACAACATGACGAGTTTTCAATGTTTTCAACACTTACTTCTCCCGTATCATGCTAAACTGTTAGCTACTGTGAGGCAGGCCGCGGAATGGGGAATGTGTAGCATCCAAACAGTCTACAGCCGCTTGAACCTACCTCTGCCCTTCGATCCGAAGCTTCGAAGCGTGCGGCTGAACAATCTATTCCGGCTGGCTAATTACCGTGTTCGCACGGTCGGGATCTCACAGATTCGGACCACCTTCGCAGGTGGCATGGACATGTCGCAGTAGGCTGTACTTTCTTGTCCTCATCAGCTCAACTTTAGTATTCGAGTAAATATCAACAAGGTTCGTGTTGTGCTTTGCTTCCTTAGCTACTTCTTGTATCGATCGTTGCTAAGTATCATGGATCTCCATGTAGCATGAAGGTGATCGCGTTGTGCAACGTACGCGCGGAACTGCGCAGCAAAGGCAGAATTCGGTCCAGGACTCCGTCCTTGAGCGGCGTAAGGATCCTACCAGTCATAGCCGTGGAGCACGGGAAGGCGGAATCAGACACGACATTCATGCGCTCGTCCGGACAGTACCATGAGTCCGTCAGCTTGAGGCGGAACTCAAGCTAAGTATCCGAGTCGTTCCACGAGCTCGGGCAGTTGTGTTTACACCAGATAATGCAACCATCGGCTGTAAAGCAAATGGTGCCGGTCACGAAGACCGAGTGCAACCATCCGCTGTACATGGCGTTCTGCAGGTCCGCATTCGCTGGTTGCTGGACCTGCGTGCAGCAATAAAACAGTAAGCAAATAGACAAAATAGATAAAACGATAACAATAGAAGTCATTTGCATACGTACTCGGAGGTTCTTGCCGTCGATAAAGCCGAACGTATGCTGCAACAGCGGCTCGCGCGCCTCCACCAACTTGGCCATCACTACCTGGTGAGAAGGCGAAGGCCATGAGATGCGCTCCGGGGCGTATCCAGCCAGCGCCTTTGCCAGCGCCTCATCGGTTATGCGTAGCGTTCTCGACAAGATGCTGGGCGGTACCCCGAACAGCATACACAACGTGCTGTTCTCCATGGAGCCTACGTAGAAGCATAGAATGATCCCCAGCACCTGGTGGTGGTAGCGCAGCTTAGCGGGGCGGCCCTTTGACGATGGTCTCGGGATGTAGTAGAAGCGCGAAAATCTGCACAGGAGCGGTGAAACGCGCCCCTGCATGCACACGAGTCAAAGTTAGACTAGGCCGCGTATACGCAGCGTGCAAGCACATGTCCTCTACTGCTTACCTCGTTAGACTAGTAGCGTTCAAAAAGTTGGTGTCGTGGCCGTACTTGTACAGGGACATCCACGCGGTCTCACAAGGCGTGTCGAGGAGGCATTGAGATGTCAAGTAGTGTGGCGTGCGCATCGCGATGCGCCAGGCCTCCTCCACCAGCATCTCGTGGACGTCGCGACGAGCCTCGCACAGCTTCTCGTTCTGCTCCACGTACATCTCTCACAGGATCGACAGGCAGCAGCCATTCTCGTATTTGCTCATCTTGCGCGTGAGCCTTCTAGATGCCAAATCACAGCGCACTTCAAGGGGGAGGGAGAATATGGAAAGATTTCGCCGGTATCTGTAGCCGACTCTAAGTGTCCGGGTTCAAGTGAAGTTATTGACAATATCCCATGTCGATGCAAACACCGGACTATCTGATTCGACCAGAGCTGATGCCAGAATGCAGTTTGTGGTGGAGGAAATTTGCAATAAGTCGACATACTCGACGATAAGCCTCACCATATCTGCTGCAACTATGTCGGGCGATTTGCCTAGTTTTGGGAGGCGTCCACTGCCTCAAGATCGCCCATCAAACGAGATCTCTGCATAAGGGGGTTGTTTGAGTCCCTACAAATGTTAAGTTTTTTTTTATGCGGTTGCACGATCGGGGTGCTATTAAACGAGGGATTAAACGGTTTTATCGATTGGGTGCCTTCCAAAACCCTCCGCAAAGGTCGCGCATAAAAGTTTAATCACGATGAATTGTTTGGTGAGACCACTTTTTGGTCACATCAAACAATTCTAATGCGACTTTTAACTAGCAACGCGATTAAACACGTGACTGAACTCCACTATACCCGAAGGTTGCAATCCAGCAACTGTTTTGGTGCGCATTAAACCGATTGGTAATATAAAATGCATTACCGATTAAACTAATCAAACCGTTTTATATGGGTTTTGGACCCAGGGGGTGCCATCCAAAACCCACATAAAAAGGTTTAATACCTGGGGTTAGGGTGCATTAAACTGGTCATTAAAATCGATGATTAAACAGAAATTATTTGGTGAGATCAGAAAGTGGTCTCACCAAACAATTCGTTTTATCGATTTGATCAGCTTTAATATGCCCCTGAATCAGCAACCGCATTAAATAAACATCTTAGATTCATTATGTGTTCAAAAGACACCTCTAAGTGGGAAGCGGAAGTTTGAATTGAAGTTTGGAAGATCTTGAAAGACCGCGCGCGCGTGGACTGGCAGATGTCTCCCTCTCATTTTAAGATCCGGAGCCTCCTGCTCAAGTTGTCCAAGCTGGTGCAGAAAGACTCTAAGCGACCGGGTACGGTGCGCTCAATCTAAAGCACACTGTGTCTCTGTACTATCTAACGACGAAGAGTCATCACAGGAACCGCTGTGGATCCCGATAGCCCCGAGGTCAGCGGTCCGGCCGTACGTTGGCGTCCGATCCCGGTAAGGTATTGATGTATAGACTCGCCGTGTATAGCATCGCTAACACGCGACATTCCTCTGGTCACTGTGAAGGAACATCTTTGGCCAGTATCAGCGCAGAGGCGCCTAACAGCTTCTCTTCACGCCTGTCGTAAGTTCGTGCAGAGTACCAGTGAGCGCCGTCACCAACGTACGTATTATTTGGCTCAGGTTAAAATACGGGCGAATGTTTTCTGAGGATCTGCGTGCTTTCTCAGAAGCGCTAACAATGTCGAACCAATACTGCAAGGGGCAAGTAATGGGGAGCCGCATCAAGCGTCCAAAGTACTCGGACCCGACAGTGGAGACATTGTACCCGAGACTACGCTCGGGGCCTATTGTAAAGCACCCTCTGATAATAAAAGCGGCCACGATGCAAGTGGAGGCTCTATCTTCCTTCGCGCTTTCTCCAGCTCGTACGTTGGTTCCGAGCTCTCAAGACGCAGTAGTATCTTCAATGAGAAGTCATGCCTCGAATGGACACGGCTCTTCATCTACCTCGGACTCGTCTATCATGGACATGTGGTCTCCGATGAGAGGGTCTCAGACATCGCCGATGGCACCCCAGACTCCGTGATCCTCGTCTTCTATGGTGGCGCCATGGACACCACAATCTCCGACGTCAACGACGGTGCCCTGGACACCACAATCCTCGGCACCCTGGGCACCACAATCCTCAACGTCGACGGTGTCACCCCAGACTCCACGATCGTCCACAGTGAGGACGTTGACGTGGTCTTCGTTGCCGCGACATCTATCTAGTATCAAGGGCTTACGGTCATCTCGTGCGGAGGCTACTACGAAGGCATCGGATCCAAGGGAAAACTGACCTCGTGGTCCGAAATTTCCTGTAAGTGATGCTCGATTCAACGGCGTGGATATATCCGCCTGGTTTGCAGAAGCTTTTGAACCTGACGGATATGACTCGGACGCACTTGAGTTGATCGCTGCTATACCCGAGAAGACGCAGACTTCGAAGTCGACGAGCACTCAAGACCCTGCGAGCGCTCTAGCTGGCCCATTGTCCTCAGCTCGCGAGCATTGGGTGCCAGATATATGGCCCGCTAGCGTGAAGCTACTGACTGAGCCATACAGTCCAAGGTCGTGGAAATTCATTCTGTTGCCTGACGAATGAATGTGATCGCACCTGACATTCGATGTGCGGCGTGGCGAACCGATGGCACCAATCTGTCCAAAGCACCTTCCTTCAATGGTGTCACGATACGTCCTACCATATCGTCACTGCACGGGAAAGCACTATCGGCAATGATACCGAACCGCTGGTCAGGATTCAGAATCGGATCGCAGAGTAGTTCTCGAAACTGTAGGCTAGTGTCGGAGTCATTTCAGCTGCCAGGGCAATTATGCTTGCTCCAAACAATCAATCCATCAGCTCCAAAGCACAATGTGCCTGTGACGAAGACCGCATAGAGCCAGCCATTGTAGTAAGCATTTTGAAGTTCGCGCTTAGATGGCGCGAGTACCTACGGATACACATATACATTTGTTAGATCAATAAACAGACAAGATTCCCACATCAGCAGAGCTTGGAAGTACGTACACGGAAGTTTTTACCGTCTATGAAACCCCATGTAAATGGGAGAAGAGGCTCTCTAGCAGCGGTGAGTCGCGCCAGTGCTGTTTGACGAGCCAGAGTATGCCACACGATTCGTGCCGGAGAGAATCCCGACAGCGCCTGCTGCATTGCATCCTCAGCTTCATTCAGTACGTGACTGAGGGTGGAGTGCGGTATACCGAAATTGGAGCACAACTTCGAGTACCCCATAGCGCCCACGTAAAACGCCATAAGGAGTCCGAGCACCTGGTGATGGTACTGGAGCTTCCTTGGTCGACCACCCTTCGGGTTGTAGCGAGGTATATTGTAAAACGAAGCAAATCGCTCAAGATGTCGTGAGAATGATTGACTGGGCGTCCAAATACATCAGCAATGTTTGTTAAAACACCAATATGTCCCTAGCAGCATTACTAACTGACCGGCATAGTCTTGTCACCGTCAAGAAGTTCTCGTCATTACCATAGACTCAGATGTACATCCATGGCGAGGACTCTGGACCCGGCAAACATTCTGCAGTCACGTAGTGGCGAATGCGAATGATGCGGGCATGCTCCACGCGCTGGGTTTCTTTGTTCAAGCGGCGTCGTAGCTCTAGGAGAGCCTTGGACATTCGCTGCCATGTCTTGGACATGGAGCCGATTACCAACATCAGTCGCGGGTCACGCATGAGTTATTGCCTGCCGATGCTGATGGCAAAGAGCGGAGGGAGAAAATCCTCGGGGAGAGGGAGGGATTGCTGCGTGGAAATGGCGTGAAAGAATGCCGACGTGAGTTGCTGCAGAGGGTGAAGCCAGTACCTACACGTCCTTCCAAATCTTTAGATATAGACAAATGATTGGAAATGTTGTCCAGCTCAACTTGTCTCGTTTCACCAAGGCATACAATTGTCCACATTGTTTGGTCGGATGGACAGGTGAATTAGAATGGATTAAAATATTTCATGTGGTTTTGGACGTCAGGTTTTTGCGCACATAGCTAAATACGAATAAAACCTGATCAATGAGTGATTAAAGTAGGCATAAAACGGAGGGTGATTAAAACGGTTTGATCCGTTTAATCGGTAATGCATTTTATTTTATTTTACCTATCGGTTTAATGCGCACCAAAACGGTTGCTAGATTGCGACCTTCATGTGTAGTGAAGTTCAGTCACGTGTTTAATCGCGTTGCTAGTTAAAAGTCGCATTAGAATTGTTTGATGTGACCAAAAAGTGGTCTCACCAAACAATTCATCGTGATTAAACTTTTATGCGCGACCTTTGCGGAGGGTTTTGGAAGGCACCCAATCGATAAAACCGTTTAATCCCTCGTTTAATAGCACCCCGATCGTGCAACCGCATTAAAAAAAAACTTAACATTTGTAGGGACTCAAACAACCCCCTTATGCAGAGATCTCGTTTGATGGGCGATCTTGAGGCAGTTCAGCGTGATGTAGTGACGCATCCGGACTGCTCTCCGCCACTCCCAGCGCCGGGGTCTTCGAGCCTCCATATCTTTACAAATAGACAAAACTTCTTGAATGTTGTCCTTCTTGTAATTGTCCGACGCCAAAACCAATAACCAACCCAAGTGTGGTACGCACAATGCGACACATCCGATCGGACACAGGTCTATTTTTATGGTAGTTTTGGTGGTCGTTTTCAAGAGCCGCGCTAGGTCGTGTTTTTTATCAGGCAAGTTCGATCCGCAAAGCAGTGATAAAAAATAGGCGAAATCCGCTTTGGGGTCCTATTTTAAAAATAATTCGGTTTGGGGTCCGTTGGATTCCTCAAGGGGAAACTCGCCCCGTTAGATTATAACCTACAGTGTTTTGAAATATTAATCCCAGATTCTACTACACTCGTTACTGTATCATTTCGTAGCATGTATTCAAAGTGCGTCCGAGAAAAAAATCGCCGCGAGAAAGTGATGCCAACCAGCTCGAAGAAACTACTACGAGCCATAGACCCACGCGAACGACCTTGCATCGCCACACCGCAGAATTCAGCCCGCACTACTCCAGCCAATCCGACAACTTCACTAGCTCGAACCCCTGCTCATGAGCCTCGAAACATATGTGCCACTCCTGACCAGCATGTGCAAGACCAACTTTAGTCGACACCATTGGCGCGGGTCCTGTTTTCCGGGCAGCAATACATTGGAGCTGTTGCAGTGCGTAGCATAAGTCAAAGAGAGCCTGATACGCCATTGTGTCAAACTCCGGCACCAACAGAATCTGCTTCACCAGCCTTGCCCCCCTCTTCCCGTGTTACCGATGAAATTCCTCGTCGACCACTACTTGATGATAATGCTGTGGATACCCTGACTGCTGAACTCGATACGGTTGCTCTCAGCGACCAGCAGCTAGACGAGTACCTCGAGCACTTCGACTGGGACGAAATTGGAGAGTATGGAGACGAAGACACAGTCGGGATGTGGAGTAACATTTTGGACACTCCAAGAACCGCCACAGGTTCCACCCGCAGTGTAAGTGACAGTGGAGCAGATGCTCATCCCGATCCAAGTGTCAATGAGGGCTCTTCCAACGGCGGCGCGGATCAAAACGGAAGCATCGCAGGTGAAGATGACACTACGGACAACGCCAACAACAGTGCTGGTCATGGTTCACCATTTACAACGGCGCGGCTCGGGTCTTACGCAGATTATATTCCAGCAGCGAACCGACAACCTTATTCTCCTGACAATGACCCAAAATTTCCTCAAGAAAGACGCTTGACAGGAATCCGGGCACGAAAGACAAGTCTGGCGTCGCTGGTTAGCCAATAACTCGTGATGACAAGCAGATGAGAGCTTAAAGCTGAAGTATAGCTCGCGCGTTAGCAGTCTTGATCTACTCAGCTGTAGTTTCATTTGCGTGTCAAGTTGAGATGTACTCAAGCTTCACGACCTTGTTCACAGTCAAGTGAGCCATATACCCAGTCCACACAGCTCTAGGTCAGCGTACTGAGCGTTACGCAGGAAGTTGT
>LGTU01000726.1:0-25044 GCA_001314425.1 Phytophthora pluvialis | reverse complement strand
TCCAGGAGTACCCGCCCCTGGGCCGTTTCGCCGTGCGTGACATGCGCCAGACGGTCGCCGTCGGTGTCATCAAGTCGGTGAACAAGAAGGACCCCACCACCAAGGGCGCCGCCAAGAAGAAATAAGCAAGTGACAAGTCGCTTCGGTGATTAGTCGACGACTCTCGGGTCGGCGCTGAATCTTCCATTCATTCTTCTCTCCGTGAACTTGCCGGAGTTTGATGCACTTGTGTGTTACGGCAGCTTCTGCAGTTTGAATAACCAACAGAAAAATAGAAAGGCTTACTTGCTTCTCTCTTTCAGTCCTCTAGCTTTCAAGCGTCGGTGCATTTCAGTCGTCCTGTAGACGGATCTGTTCAACTTCAAAGTGTGTTGTTTGCATTTACTTGCATTAGAAGGATGAAGCCTCCACAGTTTTTAGCCGCCTTAAACTCACTGCTTCATCACGTTGTCGATGGTCTTCAACGTGTGCTTCCAGACGAGGTTCTTGAGCTCGTCCGTGTGGTATTTCGTCTTGAATAGCGGCTCTCCACGTTCACCGAGCAACTTCCAGCCGCTGGCGAACTCGGGCTTTGTCATCGTGGCGACCAAGTACTCAGCACATCGTTCCGGCGAGTGCGCCGCGACTACTGCGAAGGCCTTGGACGGCAGTCGAACGTACCACGGGAAACGGTTAAAGAGTCCCGTGTTCACGAAGCCCGGGTACATGTGCATGAAGGACGCGCTCGGCGCGTGCTCGGACAAGGCCTGCGCCATGAGGTCCCTACCAACAACAACCAAAGCAACATCAGCGATACATCCAGCATGCAGCTCGTCACGCTGAGCGACGTACGAGTAGAGCGTCGTGGCGTCGGCGCAGTGCTTGATCGAGTAGTTCTTCTTCAGGTCCAAGTCATCAAGATGAGGAGCTCCACCACGTCCCGCCCCCAGCACGTTGAGCACGCGTACGCCTGGTCGGTCGAGCCCCGTCAGCAAGTCGTGCACCAGCATGAACCTGGCGCCAACAAGCAACAACATACAGCGTCAGTACCAGCATCAGAGTGCGCTTTCCCGTACTTATTCTCTGCCCCACATCCCCACCGTCCGTAGTAGTGCGTGCTCATCTTGACATCGAGCCCCTCCTTGGTCTCGGTGCGTCCATTGAGCGACAAGATGCCGGCCGTGATGACGATCCAGTCGAACTTGATGTCCTTGTGCCTCGTAGTGAACTGGCGCACCTCGTGCAATAGAGACACGTCCAGACGCTCGTAGACCACCTCGAGACTCGCGTTCTCGGCCTGGATGGACGCCACCAGGTCTGGCGGACACCTCCGCGAGCAGAGCGTCAACTTGTCCACCATGGGCGCCAGCGTGTGCGCCACCGCGCGCCCGATGCCGGCCGAGGCGCCGACGATCAGCGCGTGCTTGGCCATCGGCAGGAGAAATATCGTTGTGACAGGCCTCGCGCGAGCAAATCTCTGCGAAATGTGGTGCCGTGCCCACAAAGAGTGCAAGGCGAGGTCTTGAATTCAGTATGGACAAGTCTGTGCGGATCCCTTGTTGAAGGGGGATGGGACGATACAGCAACTTCAGTTTCCGAACGTGTCAATTTCGTCAATTTCGTCTACTGCTGGTATGTTTCGCAGTGTTACAGTGCCCTACTTGACCCCCCCCATAGTGCGAGATGGTGATGCAGCTCAGGCAATAGAGTCGAGGCCGGAGCGATGAGGTCTCAGCTCCCATCCAGCTGCAACACACTTTGCGGCAGCATCCAGCCCATGGACGATCAAGATCCTGAAGTGTTGTACGTGAACGGGAAGGCGGTGCTAGACCCGTCCATATCCGGACGACATCAAGGTTGTCCCTAAGGAACAACATGTTTAATGCTTACCGACTACCAAGCACAGCAAGTTCGGCGATAATTGTGTTGTAAAAACCATCATTTTCACAAACATTCTCGATTCACTTCAACTTGACCCAGAGGACGCGACTGCTCAGTTACAGGCTGTTGCATGCGATGGCTTCGGTCCCAGGCCCGCCGCCAGCAGCACGAGAGCATGGGCACACAGGCGTGGCCTCCGTGCGCTTACGACGCACGTCGGCTATAAAACCTGGGGCACTGCCTGGTGCTTCGAATCAAGAAGCTGGCAACGACGGTCGCACGTCTGCAGGCTCTCGAGCCAATCGTCGGGAGTCGCGACGGGATCAGTTGTTTACCTTCCAGCACCCTCGTCGGGAGCAGCTCGACTCGAGTGTTTCCATTGCGGCGCTGCACGAGAACTTGTCGGCCCTTACGACGCTTAATCAGAGGGAGAAGGCTCTATCAGCTGCATTGAGAGCGGAGGTGGCACAGCTTACAGAGGCATTGGCAAAGCTGAACGGTTGGACTCGAGCATGCTGCACTAGGGGACGGAGTCGTGGAGGTGTGGCTCACTTCTTGTTGTTGTTGTTAGAGGCTCGAGAGGTGGAGAAGGTGAAGCAAGAAAGTAGAGTTGCGCTTCATACGAAGAAGACAACAATACGTGTCGGCGAAGAGCGATTCCTACCTGATATTCACGGCGGATCGATGCTAGCATCTTCGACAGCAGCTCTACAACAGCACACGCAGATGGAAGTGTCGTATCAGAGGAAGGTTCGGTATGACAAGTGACTGGAAACGGCAGGAGTTGTAAAGATTCACGGATGGTGCTGTTCTGTCTATCGTGACGTAGGTCTTATCGCTCGAGAATCGATGTCTGCATATGACAGAGAACAACAAGAAGCTACTGGCAATGATCCAGCAACTTGAGAATGCTCAGGCAGACGCGAACGTACACATAGGTGCTTTGCGGCAGGATAATGCACGCCTTTCGACCGAAGCCGAGAACCTCAACAGCACCATCACGTCGCAGTCAGCGCTAATCGTCGGTCTACGTTCCACCGTCCAAAGACTGAGTGTACGGAGGTCTTGCAACACTTATTCACATGGCAACATCGTTCTAATTGTCTGCGCCGTGTTCTCCGTTGGACAGCGTGACGAAAAACTCGTCGAGGATCTGCGGAACACGCTGGAGCGATGTCAACGCGAGCTGGAGTCAGTGAAAAAGCGTGAGAAGCTGCTTCAAGAAGAGGATGCGAGACTGAAAGCAGCGACAAGCCAGGAGAAGGAGGCGTTGATGAGTAAGATCCTGGGCTTTCAGCAGCATCTTCAGCGAAGTGATACTGTTGGAGGCAACGTTACCGCCTTGGAGATGAAGATCAAGAGACTCGAAAAAGAGAAGGAGGCGCTGGAAGTCGACCTCGAAGCGTCGAATGCTCGCTGCAATAACTTGCATACGCGACTTACACAGCTGGATCAATTATCGGAAGAGTTTGTACAGGTATTTATGCTGTGCTTGCCTTGCAGTCAAGAGGTTAGCGTCTAATGCCACCGAATGTTTTTAATGTGTTGCAGATGAAGAAAACGATGGAGAAAGCGAGAGCTGACGTTGAAGCAGTGCTGGCTACTACACGTCAAGAGCTTGAGACCTGCATTCAGAAACAACAGGAGGCTGAAGTACGAGCACAAGATGCAGAAGCGCGCAACGCTGGCGTACAGGAACTTACTAACGTGCTGCAAACGAGAAACGAAGAAATCAGAACTTTGATGAAGAAAGTGATGCAACTGGAAGACGATTTTGAAGAGCGAGACCAGCGATGCACAGGACTGCAAGACGAACTGCACAAAGTGAATACCGAGCTACAGGGACTCAAACAACTGTCTGATGACGAGACTGTTCAAGCTTTACAGATGGCACGACAAAAGGCTGCTACCTACGAAGCATTGACATTACTGAACGAGGAGAAGAAGGCACTGGAAGAGCAGCTTCGGTTGGTTCAAGAACGACTTGAAGCTGAACGAGCAGCTCTGCATGAAGAGAAAGACGCCAAGGAAAATATACTGGTGGTTCTAGATGCCCACGCACTAACAATCGAGGAGTTGCGGAAGGAGAATATGACGTTGCTAGAGCAGATGAAGAATTCACGTGTTCCCGATAAAGCAGGCACGGAAGTCGGTGCCCAGACAGATGAACAGCTCGTTAGTCCAGAAACTCACGCTCAAACTCTAAACGAGTTGGAAGAAACCACCAGTGAATTGGAGAGTCTTCGATCTGAGCTGGACGATCTACAAGAGAGCCACGACGAGCTTCATGATACTATTCAAAATCTACGCCAAAATCAAGATCAGATTGAGGTCGGCTACAAGAAAACTGTCTCGCGAGAAAGGTACAAGTCGGAGTCCTTTCAGAGTCAACTGAAGCTCCTGCAGAACGAGAATGGTGAGTTGAGCGAGAAGATGGAGGCTCTCTGCAAAATCTTAATGAAGGAACAACAACTTAGTGATGCTCAAACGCTGGAGGTGACGGATCTCAAGCAACGTGTGTTGTCTCGTGAGACCATCAACCTACTTCGCAAGACACAGGATTCGTTGGAGCAGACAGTGAATTCTCTTTTGGAGGCTGAACACGCATCCGAGAGCACGTTCACATGTCTGCAATGCATGCAGCTTTTCACCCAGCCCATGACGCTTGCTCCGTGTGGTCATACGTACTGTGCTGCGTGCTTAGCCAAGTGTGGCAGCATAGATATACCGTCTTCCATCTCGTGCAAGATGTGCGAGACAGGGATCAAGAAGGAAACCGAGTGCATCTTCCCCAATTACGCGTTGGCTGATCTTACTGCCCGGTTCATCTTCAGGCAGCAAAGCTTGGCTTCGCTTACTACCATGTGTCTCTCTCTTCGCAACAGCTTCACACAACGCGGCCCCAACGTGAACTCAACAGCAAAACTGACTGTTGAAACTTGAACCATGTGAATCATAATAATTCGTATATATGTCTTGTTTTATCCCGTTGTAATGACAATTGATCCGCGGTGCTTCTTTGAGCGGCTTGACATTTTCTTAATCTTGCCCTTGTACTCGTCCAGGCTTTGTTTCTCGAGCTGTCGTTTGACTCGCAGCCAAGAAGCGACTGAACGTTGAATTCGCCGAGCTGCAAAATACTCGTGGGCCTGGTAGTGGAGCCGGTGGCGGGATGGAGTTTCGTCTGTGGGCAGCTTAATAGTTCCAATTCCTTCGACTTCATCGTCAATATCCTGTGGGGTGCAGAATTGGGTTATGGTACAGAGTTGGTGTAGAGCTTTCCAATGTTGTGAAAACAATACTCACGCACATCTTTGACCATCTCGTGGGTGATAGCAAGCAGTGTGTCTGTGAAATACACAGTCTCCCCTTCGTACATAGGTAAATGCAGATTACCTACACGAAGTTAGCCACATCAGAAAGTAAGCTACCACGACACCAAGAAACCAATTTGCAGATACCAAACCTTACATATGAAATGTAGAAAGGAGTTCTTGTCCTTCACAGCCTCAGGTTTCAAAAGAGGTGGCTCGAGAATCGCAAAAATTACATGCAACTTGGCGACCGGGATGAATCCCTTGGCCTTCGGATCCACTTTAGCCCACTTGCTCTGAAATTCGGTCAAGAGTTCAAGGTCGAAGAGTGGTTCGTCATCCTCGTTTGAGACTGAAAAGCTCTCGAGAATCACTGCCACTGTCACATTGAGCATGACGTATGTGCCTAGCAGCGTGAAGGAGCAGAAAAACAGATAGGCGATCGGGTTCCCGCATCCATTGAGCGGAATGCAGTTGTCCGTGTTGTTGAACCCACACATGGTTGGGTCGTACGGCGGATCGTCAACACAACCTTCAGGACTGGAAGCGAAGTCGTGCATACAGTCGTCCCAGCTCTCCCCAGTTGCAGCTCGTATCATGAAGAGGAACCCCCTTCCAAAGCTCTGGAAGTTGGCGTGCATGTCGATGTTGTCGCCCAAGCTGACCTTAGCAAACATCTGCACTCCCATTGTCGTGTATATGAAGAGTAAGAGAAGGAGGATTGATGACACGTTGCTGAGGCCTGGGAGAGCTAAGTAAAGTGTCGTCAGGATGTGCCGAATTCCCTTTGAAGACTTAACGAGGCGGATAACCCGAGTCACGCGGAACACGCGAGCAAGTATCGCGAAAGCTCGAAGCTGGGCAGTTGTGAGGGCTTCCAGCACGATACTTAAAAGAGTACCAATGACGATGAAGAAGTCGAAGCGGTTCCAATTGTCTTCAAAGTAGGCCAACCCGTATGCGATAAGTTTCAGCGCGGCCTCGACTGTGAATATCGCAGCGAAGATCTCGTTGAGGATATTCACGATCGTTGTCTGTGCAGTTGATTGGCCATAGGACTGCGACGCCATTAGCAGCATATTGGTGATGATGCAGATCATGATGAACCACTCAAACCGTTTGTGTCTGACGAAGAAGAACACTGTTCGCCGCACGGGATGCGTAAATGGCATGAGAATTCGCCGTGGGCCAACATGTGCTGCAGCCTTCTGGGCTTTCATCCACTTCTTCTGCTCGGACGTCAACATGAAGGAGTCACCGAGAGCGTCTGTCATCTTGTTAAAGTTATCGATAATGACGCCAACGAACAGGTTGACAACGAAAAAGCTGCCGAACATCATGAAGACGGCAAAGAACCCAGCCCACCACATGTTGTAGTCGCGAATCGGCTGCATATCGATGTCCGTCGCATCGATGCAAGCTACCATGAGAGAACTCCAGTTCTCAGTCGTCGACATCTCGAAGAATGTGATCATAGCGTTTCCGACGTTGTTGAAGTTTTGAGGAACGACGGGCCCCCAGACAGCACCCCAACATCCACACACGTACTTTGATGTGAGCGAGTCAGTTGGGAACCCGACACAGCTTGTGTTAGTGAACCATTGCTGCTGATCGAGTGAGAGTGAAGACCACGGCTCAGGATTCACAAGGAAATTGACTTGTGCGTCCGACAGCGCGCCAAACACGTCGCCGCTACAGGAATTTAGCCTACCCTTGAGGTAGGTGACAGCAAAAATACTAAACATGAGGTAGAAGAGTGTACAGACGATCAGTACGTTGAGCACCGCAGGAATGGCTTCGATCAGCGCGTTCACGACGAGTTTGAGCCCCGGTCTGCGGCTGATAACGCGAAGTGGCCGAAAAGTGCGAAAAGTTCGCAGAGACCGTAGTGATTTTAATGAGTGCCGACTGCTTGTGGACTCGGCCAACATTACGAGGGATGTGATGACAATCACACAGTCGAGCACGTTCCAGCCATTGCGCAGATACGCTCCTTTGTGCAATGCCAGACCCATCGCTACGATCTTCACGGCCATTTCACATGCGAAAATGATAGCAAACGCTGTGTCCATGTGTTTTAATCCGATCGCCAGCATAGACTCCGGATTTTCCAGCGGATTATCAATGGCCAATGTGATGCTCGACGCGGTGACGAGCAATAGAACCACGGGATCGAAATACGGATGCACGATCAACCCCAGCATCCACTGCCGCACTCGACTGTTTTCCTGGAGGATGAAAAGCGAAGTACCTTTGAATCTGTAACCAAATCCTTTTTCAGTTGTAGATCTTGCACCTTCATCGTTGACGTTATTGCGCCCTGGGGTGATCTCACCATCCACTTTGGGCTTCGCACCAAGAAGCGTGCTAACCTGTTTGATAATATGCGCTGACTTGCCGAGCTGCTTTAAGATCACGGTTTTCGTCGTAGCTATAGCTTCCGGTACTGCCCCAACTGTTGTGGAGATTGAAGGTCCCGCTTTTGACTTCACACGGTGGGTATTTGGTCCATCCAGCTTCGTGGGTAGTACTTCTCGGTCAATATCACCCATAACATTAGAAATTGGGCGGCACTGATCATATAGAACCGAGCCATCACGCTTCATGCTGTCATCTTCACTGTGACTGGAGTACTTATCCTCCGGGGTGGACACCAGCGTTGGTGCAATTTTCATTGACGTCAACCTTCGAGCAAGCTTTTTGGCGTCCATTTTCTTCATCTCGGTTTGATCTTCGTCTCCGTCATCAGAGCCAAACTTGTCAAGTAGCAGAGCTAAGAAGAGGTTCATCATTATGAAATTTCCGAACACGATCTGCATATGTAGACAGCGTTAGTATGTTTCAAAGGAGGAAATTTGACAAGCCCACAGCACTTGCCCACCAGTGAGATCGTATACAGTGCTGCAAACATGCCATTGCTGCGAATGACGTTGTACATATCTTCATTCCAGTTATCTGTCGTGATGATTTTGAAAACTGTGATTGCGGACCACACAAACGTGTCGAAATGAAGTCGCGGAACCTGTTACAAGCAGATCACATGCAAATAGAATGAGAGTTAGTAAATCATATCGTTCCTCAAGTGTGCTGGATTTCGAGGTTGTGCAGAGCTCACCGCGCCGGACCAAAACTCGTTGATGTTGTATGGCGTCGGGTATCCGTTGCTGTCGAAGCGCATGGCATTCCCAAAAAACTATTTGATACCACATGATAAAAACTGTGAGCAATTTCGCCAATATTCAATTCGTAAAAGCTCGAAGAAGAATCAAGCAACGTATGTACCTGCATTCCGACAAGCGCATATATATAGATGAAGATGAACAGCAGTACCCCAAAGTTCGCGATACTTGCAAGGGCGCGCCCTACCATCTCAAGCAGCTCGCGTAGTGACCGCCAGTTCCGCGCTAGTTTGAACACACGGAGGAGACGGAACGAACGCAGTGACGAAACGGATCCTTTCTTTGGCTGATTTTCCGACATGAACGATGGTGGCGACAATGCCATCTCGAGCAACCCCATTACGACAACAAACGCGTCAAAGAGATTGAACCGATCGCAAGCATAGAGGCGAATCCCAAGACCGGAGACTTTGATAACCATCTCAGCGATAAACACACAGGTAAGCGCAAAGTTGATGATCTCAAGATCGGCGTCCATCGTATCCGACATCGGATAATGGTCCAGCGAGAGTACGGCTGTGTTGGCGAAGATGACACACATGACCAAGGAAGAAAACAGCGGATGTGAGGCGATATAGTACAGCAACGGGATCCGCGGCTTGAAGCTTGCCTGTTTCTCAGAGGCTTGGAGCTGGAGCATTTTCTTCTCTGATGCTGAGAGACTGGGAGGACCCTCATCGATATTGAATTCGTCAGCAATGACTGCAAGCGTCAAGTTCATGACGAAGATGGAGTCAAAGACCACGAATACGAGGTAAAACATGACCGCGAGGATGGGTTGTGTCGAATCCATACACATATACATGATGTTCGTCCAGCCTTCCGAAGTAATGACCTGGAAAAACGTGACGGCCGAATGGCCTATGCTATCAAATGTCGTCAAGCCATAATCAAACGCATCCTGGTAGAGCGCATCTTTCATCACGACGTCGTTGAGAAATCGCGGGTTTCCGTACGCGTCGTAGTTCCCTCCACACGTGTCTCTAGAGGCGCACTGATGGTTGCCCGAGTACGATGGTCTCGCACAAAGTTGCGTATCATTTGGATTGACAGGCCAAAAGCACGGATGTGCCTGATACCAAGGTGACGTCTCTTTGACAAAATTCCCCGATTCGACTTCGAGAACTGGGCCATTCAGGCATCGATAAACATTAGGGTCAGCGAGTACCGCTGCTAAATAATCGGTTGAAACAGGCCACACTCCCTGTGGGTTGAACTCATCAACTGGAAGGCGCACAGGAAACTCAGTAAGTCGACATCGCCGGGTCATATCCCCGCCAAATAGCTGGTTTCCGAGGATGGTAAACATGAAAAAGAGAAATACTTGGAGCACCACGACGTTACCGAGTGCGGGGAGAGCTTTGAGTAGAGCTGAAATGAGTACGCGCATGCCGGAGATCATAGATAATGACCGTAGAGGGCGCAGCACACGGATCGTACGAATCGCAGAAACGTTCGGGACCGTCGGCAAGATAGCAACCAAGCTAACAACACAAATTAGGCCGTGAGTTAGCTATACTTGATAATGAATAGAAAAGGATAGACAGACGTTGATAATTTACCTTGATATGACGACGACGAAATCGAGGACGTTCCAAGAATCCCGCATGTAGGCGCCTTTATTTCGGACAAAGCCCATGGCCATGATTTTCAGCAGGCACTCGGCTGTGAAGATAGCAGTGAACGGTATCTCGGAGAGATTTACAACGCTGTTTAAAAGTGATGTGGCTGGCACAACTTTACCATCACGAAATGTAAAACCCGAGCTCGCCGGGTTCAAGCTTGTGTCGACGACGGAGAAATCGGAGAGAGATAATATGACCGAGTTGATGATAATCGCGAGAACGATAAAGCGGTCGAAGAAACGATGCGATACGAGCAGAATAACCCGCCGTCGAAGCCAATGATCCCTGGGAAATAAGTTGAAAAAGGCAAAGTCGGCACCGAGTTTCTGTAGAACCAGCACAGAGAACAGGAAGGTCAGAAGCGCGAAATTCATGGATTTACAGCTCTAAAACTCACCCTCTTTTCAAAAATGGCATTTCGGCGACGGAACTTGGGCGTTGGTAGTTTGGACCCCCAACGTTCGCTCTTGATAGTTGGTTCGTTTTCGGGATTCATTTGGGTTTTGGAATGTTGCCTGGGCGAAGAAGGAAGTGGTAGGACCAGCGCCGTCTCCATGGGCACAATCTCGTTGTGCGATGGCATTTGCTCTAGTCCAGCAGGCGAGGCACGACGCAACGACTCTCTGTGAGCTCTCTCTCTCTCTCTCTCTCGGCTGTTCTAGTTGAGCAGTACTGACTCTTGTCAGAATAAAAATATGAATGACGCGTCGGTTCCTACCCTGTTATAAACACATTGCCCGAGATAACTCGACACCACCAACCGCCCTTGAGGCGAGCTTTCATCATGTAGTTGCCGATCACCGAAATGTAGCCATCTACTCTTGAATAGGTAGAGTAAAAACGGATGGCAACATTTAATCCCCTCTATACGATACACCACAATGGGGGCTCGACCGCATGGAGCTCCTCGGAATGTCTGCGTAGCTCTAGCAATGCGAGAACTGACAGGACGGACGGTTGTGCGGCCGGAACTGCCACGCCAGAGTCTCAGTCTACGGCAAGTCTTTCGCCACGAGGAAGGTGGCGTGCTCCTAGGCTTCTCGAGCGACGGGAACTTCCTGGGTATGCTACAGAGAGGCACACTTGGTAGTTAACGGGGTCTTCAGCACTGACGTTGTGCTGGTTTGCAAGTGTATTGCGTCAGTTTGGACGCGTGCTACGAGTTGCAATGGAGACGAGTCCAGTTCCAGGACTTTTACCATTGGAGAGAGGATGGAGAAGTACCGGAGACCGTGTTCAGGCTCAGGCTTCAGGTGGACGGCGGGTCTTCGGCCTACGGAGTGAGCCCCCCCTTGGAGGTGTGGCAGAGTGCAGACGATAATCTGGTCCTTGCTGTTACGGCGGACAGTTTGGCGGAAGACCGGGAGAGTTCTCGGCTTTGTCGGGTGGTGGTGGCTCCGTCGCCGATGTTTGATGACGGTGGATTCGCTGCTGCGGTGACGAGTGTGAGCTTCGAGTTTAGCCAGCATGTGCACTCACAGAAGATGGAGAAGTGGCAGTTGATGCAGCTGGTGAGGGGAGAAAAGAATGTGTATCAGTTGGTTGTTAATGCGGGAACAGCGGTGCATGTCTTGGTTTTTCATGCTCGAAGAAGAAGACGCAGACAGAGAGAATTGGAGTTACCATTTGCAGAGCAAGTAGCAGTGACTCCACGAGGCACTGGGATCTCACATTTCCCTCAAAGTACGCCCTACAGGATCGCATGAACGTTGTGTGGTGATGTTCTAACTACAAACTATGTGCAGATCTTTGGTATTATCCACCAGTCTTTCCGATCAAGTTCCAGAAATCGACAGAGCACCGGCAGCACAATGCAGATTTGTACAGACCATTCACGACTGACGTTAAGGTAGACTTGGTGACCTTGGCATCTTCAAACGCAGCATTTTTTATTAACTATTGCGATGTCTGTTGCTTCATTCAAGTGTATCTGTCAGCATCTTTTTGACGTCGAGCGCTTTCTTGGAGAATTTTTGGAGAACTTCAAGCCGCTTCGACAGTACAATCTTGTTGATTACGACCCCCGGCTCGTTCGGGTAAGCTCAGCGTCATTGTTTCATGAATCTGTATAATGTTAATGTCTTCCGTTATGCGGGTTTTCTTACTTGGCAGGCGAGCACAACGGAGAAAACTGTATTTATGGTCTACGTTATGGCACTTACTCCACCACTAGCGCCATCTAGCACTGATCCTCCAAGGCCCGGTATTCAGTGCCTCCGCGTAGCTCTTTTCCTCAGCTTGGAGCTCTTCACTGGAATCCACCACATCATTCGAGCGTTGAAGGTGCCAGGGAATGGAGAGCTGCGTCAACTCTCACAAGTTGTTGCTAGGAGATTTCTTGCGGACTTAAGTGCTCGTGTACCACCAGAGCCAGCAGTGGCGACATGGGATAACGAAGCCTTCCTACGGGAGGAATCCCTTGAAGAGCTGAACAACCCGCTGTACCCACTCTCCATCACGACAGAGAACTATCACTAATCAAAAGGACCAGAACTCATTGTTACAGGCGTATAAGAAAGCTAAGCACACTGCTTGCTACTCTTCACCTTACTCTTCGTTAAGATCATCGCGTCGCCAGCCCACGGTGCATGGCGCCACAAAATTGTAAAAATGCCGCTCACTGGCGCGACACAAACAGCGGGCCAAACACCAGCACCGTCGTGGACAGCAGCTTGATGACCACGTGCAGCGCCGGACCAGCCGTGTCCTTGAACGGATCACCCACCGTATCGCCAGTGACAGCAGCCTTGTGGGCCTCGCTTCCCTTGCCTCCGAAGTTGCCCAGCTCGACGTACTTCTTGGCGTTGTCCCACGCACCGCCCACGTTGTCCAGGAACAGAGCCATCATAATTCCCGTCACCGTACCGAACATGAGGTATCCAGCTAAAACCTCAGCTCCCAGCAGTGGCTTGCCCTGGTACTCACCAATCTGAATAACGAAAGAAGTACAGCCGTCAGTGACAATACTCATAATCCAAAGACAATACGCGAAAACAACGTACCACACGGAAGATAACACCAACGGATATCGGCATCAGCACAGCCAACAGACCCGGGAAACGCATTTGCTTTAAGGCAGCCTTGGTGACAAGCGCAACGCAGGTGCGGTAGTCGGGTTTTTGCTTGTACTCCATGATGCCTGGGTAGAGCTCAAACTGGCGGCGCACCTCGTTAACAACCTCGGCAGCAGTCTCGCCTACAGCGGCAACGGCAAGCCCCGTAAAGAAGAACACCATCATCGTACCCAGCAGACCGCCAACCAGAACCTCCACAGTCGCAATGTCCACAGTTTTGAACTCGCGACCAGCAAACTCAGAGAACTCATCCATGAAAGCACCAAACAGCACGAAGCAAGCCAGAGCAGCCGAGCCGATGGAGTAGCCCTTGGTAATAGCCTTGGTCACATTGCCGGCAGCATCCAGTTTGTCCGTAGCATCGCGCACATAGTCCGGCTGGTGACTCATCTCGGCAATACCCCCAGCGTTATCGGCGATGGGGCCGTAATTGTTCATAGCCAACACGAACACCGCCGAGGACAGCATGCCCATAGTTGCCACAGCCGTTCCAAACAGCCCAGCGTGACGGTTCCCAATGCCGCCAATGCCAGAGCCGGCGCCCAAGTGGTAGGCAGAAATCACAGCGAAGCTGACCATGAGAGTGGGGATCACGGTAGATTTCATGCCCACCGCCACGCCGGTAATGATGTTGGTGCCATGACCCGTAGTGCTGGCCTTAGCGATGCTACGCACAGGCGGGTGAGCGTAGTCCGTGTAGTACTGCGTCGACTTGACAAACACATAGGCCGTGAGCATGCCCACAACACCGCAAAGGAAAAAGTTCATCCACGCCGTAGGGTACTCGGGCGTGTACAGCAGCCAGCGCGTGGTGAACGCAAACCCAACGAGCGCCAGCGAGAGCGAGACGTTGTAGCCGGCCTGCAGCGTTGCCATTGGGTTGTGATCCGGGCGCGAAGCTTCGACATCCGATGGCGCTTTCACCATCAAAATACCGGCGCTGCTGACGACAATATCAAAAGCGTGGACGACCACGGGGAAGAACACAAAAGACACGGGGTGCGGCAGCTGCGCTTCGCGTGCCAGCGTGCCGCCCAGAATCATTGCGCCAATGATTTCAGCAGCGACCGACTCAAACACATCCGCACTGCTACCAACGCAGTCTCCCACCATGTCCCCCACAAGGTCGGCAATCACGGCCGGGTTACGCGGATCGTCCTCCGGAATTCCCACTTCCACTTTGCCCACCAGATCAGCCCCGACATCCGCCGCTTTCGTGTAAATGCCACCTCCAAGCTGCATGAACAGCGCCACAAAGGACGCTCCAAATCCATAGCCAACCATCAGCAACGGGATCTCCGTCGGCTGCAGCACCGATCCAAAGAGGACGTACAGCATCACATACAGCGTGCTGACCCCGCCCACACAGAGCGTAATGTCCAGCACAGCCGAGAAAGCCCCACCTCGGAAGCATACCAGCAGCGCGTCTCCGTACGACCCACGCGCAGCACTCGTCACGCGGATGTTGGACCTGGCCGAGACCCACATGCTCACGTACCCCGCGGCCGCAGAGCACACCGCGCCGATGATAAAAGCCACTGAAGACACGAGGCCCAGCGTGAAGTTGCCGAGCTTCTCCACGCCCGTGCTCAACGCGCTGCTGGGTCGCAGCGCGTAGCTGAAGAAGATGAGGCCAGCGATAGCCACGGCGATCCGGGCGATGGCCGTGTACTGGATCTTGAGGAAGCCCTCGGCCCCCTGGCGGATGGGCGTGGCCACCTCCTTCATCTCGGCCGTGCCCGCGTCCTTGGACAGCACCCAGTGCGACAGATAGAGCGCGAACACGGCGCCGTAGCCGCAGATGGTGAAGACCAGGAAGATGGGGCGGAAGCTCCCGCCGAAGAGCAGCAGCAGAGCCCCCAGGACCGAGATGCCGATGAGCGGCGGCTGCAGGTCCAGCGTGCGCGCGTAGGCCAACGCGGCGGAGGCCCCCGACCCCATCTCGTCCAGGTCGGGCTCGCTGTTGAGCGGCGCGGCGTCCGAGATGCCGAACTCGATGTCCACCTGCGTCTTCTCGTGCATGGCGCGACAGATCTAGAGGGCGGACGGAGGGCGCGAGTGGATGGGGAGACGGAGAAACAAGTTGGGATGAAGCAGAGAGCGGAGCGGGAGCGCTGGGGCGCAGCGGGGAAGCACGGACGGAGCGAACGGTCCGACCTCTGGATTGCGACTCGATGACTGACACGCGTTGAACCTGATCACAAGAAGTCACTTCGTGAGAGTGACACTGAGGGTTTCACTATGCTGTCAGTCGAACGAGGCACTTCGACGCTTCAAGCAGCTGTCCTAGAAACAGCTGCTGCATCCAATCAGAATCGTTTGACGAACTCGAAGTTATTCTTAGACGTTACCGTCACTCCCGAATCTGCCGCGTCGAGCGCAAGCTTAATCTCCGCCCGCCCCCATGCTGCCTTCCTATGCTTCCCGCCGCCTCACGGGCGCGCTGCGGCGCCAGTCTTCGTCGCGCCCCTGCCGCCGCCTCGAGTCCTCGTTCGCGCCGCTCACGCAGCTGTCGGAGGAGGAAACCATGTTCAAGGACACGGTCGCGCGGTTCGCGGCCGACGTGGTGGCGCCCCATGTGCGCGCCATGGACACGGCGGGGGAGATGGACCACGCCATCACGCGCGGGCTGTTCGAGAACGGGCTGCTGTCCGTGGAGATCCCGGCGGACTTCGGCGGTAGCGAGGCCTCCTTCATGAGCCTCTGCCTCACCATCGAGGAGCTGTCCAAGGTGGACCCCGTCGTGGGGCTGCTCGTGGACCTGCAGAACACCGTCGTGAACAACGTCTTCCTGGTGAGGAATGCTACTAGTGCAAAGTGCTATAGTGGATGCTGATGATACGATGTTGCTGTGGGCAGGTGCACGGCACGGAGGAGCAGAAGGAGAAGTATCTGCCGAGACTGAGCACGGACACGGTGCGGGCATTGAGTGCTGTCGTGAGTTGAGAGGAGAGGCTAGTGCTGATGTTACGACTACTTTACTGTGCTGCAGATCGGCAGTTTTTGCCTGAGTGAGGCGGGGTCTGGCAGTGACGCATTCGCGTTGAAGACGAGGGCGGAAGCGTCGGCGGATGGGAGCTACTACTCCATCACGGGCCAGAAGATGTGGATCTCCAATGCCGAGTACGCCGGCGTCTACTTGGTGTTCGCCAATGTGGACCCGTCCAAGGGCTACAAGGGCATCACGTGCTTTATCGTGGACAGAGACATGGAGGGACTGGAGATCGGCAAGCCTGAGGAGAAGTTGGGCATCCGCGCGTCGTCGACGTGCACCGTCACGCTGACGGATGTGAAGGTGCCCAAGGAGAACATTCTGGGAGAACTGGGCAAGGGATACAAGATCGCCATCAGCACGCTGAATGAAGGACGGATCGGCATTGCCTCGCAAATGCTTGGGCTGGCACAAGGAGTCTACGACCAGACGCTGCCGTACTTGTTCGAGCGCCATCAGTTCGGCTCGCCGATCGGAGAATTCCAGGCCATGCAGCACCAGTACGCGGATTCCGCGTTGGATATCGAGACGACACGTTTGCTTGTATACAACGCAGCTCGTCTCAAGGATGCTGGCCAGCCGTTCGTTAAACAGGCTGCCATGGCGAAGCTCCACGCCTCACGTGTTGCTGAAAAGACGGCGTCGAGGTGCATCGAAATGCTTGGTGGAATTGGATTCACGAAGTACTTGATGGCAGAGAAGTTCTACCGCGATGCAAAGATCGGAGCGATCTACGAGGGTACGAGCAACATGCAGCTCACGACGATCGCGAAGCTCGTCTCAGAGGAGTACAAGAAGTAATTGAAGTCGAAGAAGGACCTGCCGCTATGACGGCAAACATGAAATCAAACTGTGCTGGTAAGTAGTATATTCTGGAACATTACGCCGGCAGTTTTTTACTTACCGTAATTTACCACCGAGAACAATCCTGGAGCCTTCTTTCGGACCAGCTGCTATTTTGACGACAACCACCTGAGAGCGAAAGAGACATCTTTTGAATCTTGAGGTAGTTTTAGAGCCGCTCGACCGACAACATTCAAACTATACATTGATAAATGCAATAGAACATTACGCCGGCAGTTTTTTACATATATTTATTTTTTCTCAAAAAATTAAAAGGGGTATGTATATAGATACACCCAACTGATAATATGACGAGCGAACTAACTTTTGGAAAATACAAGGGCAAGACCGTCGAAGAAGTATATGCTTCTGATCCTGGCTATTGTCGATGGGTATTCAACCAACCAAGCCTAAATATTTCTGAGGAAATCAAGATCTTTCTCCACTCCAAGTTTCTCAATAACGATAACTCATACATGATGACTTGGGGGAAATATCGTGGTAAGACTCTCAAGCAGATCAGTCGAATGGATCCCGACTATATCGATTACCTTCGTAAGAGTCAATTCGTTATTGACAAGTGTCCTAAGCTACTTAAGGAATTGAGCTAAACGATTAAAAAAAACTTTTTTTTTGTTAGCTATTCTACTAAGCAGTAGTAAATTCGAGCACCTCACCCGTTAGGCGATCGTAGGAGAGCTCTTGCTCACTTACAACCAATACAAGCATGTTGGTACCCTGGCAACCGGCATTCACGCCTTGAACCTGAATAGCTTGAGGGACATCACGTTCGGTCAGGCGGCTAACATCAGCAATAAGAACACGGTTAGTTAGCGACCACGTCTGATAGTCAAAGAGGCCATTCACCAGCTCAGGGGTCAGATCACCATTAATCGAAGAGATCTTAGCCAGTTCATTGTGGAAGTGGTGGAAGTCATAATCATGACTAATGTCAAATACCTGAGTAGAACCAATGCGAACATTGAAATTGCGAATGCTTGACCCGGGGTGAAGAGCCCAAGGAGCCGAGTCGAAAGGGCTCTGGAACTCCTGTACAGCGGCAGTAGCAAAGCTACCAGTCTGCTCCGCAAAAGGAAGTAGAATGACGTACTTGGCATTCTTGACAGAAGCAGATAGCTGGAGGTCAAACGCAGCATTAAGCTGAGTCGATTGCTTTCCAGTACCAGCGCGCTGGTAGAACCACTGAGCATAGCAGTCATTGTATCGAACCTTCTTAACAAGCTTAGAGATAATAGCCTGAGGGTTCTCGAGATGAACAAAGGGTACATACAGTCGAGTCGTAGTAAAAGGCATGTAAGTACCATCAATCGTAGGTTCAAGGGCATTGACTACATCACCCCACGAGATGCTGAATCCAGCAGAAGCAGCAAGTACGCCGGCCATGGGATTACCGGTGGAAGAAGCAGCAACCATTACGGGGCAAGTATTACCGCTCGCAAGAGTAGTACTGGTTAGCGACATACCCTTCGAAGCATCTACAGCAATAGTAGAAGTACCCTGATTGACTCTGAAACGGAGACGAATCTGAGGATTAGCCATGAGGTCGAGCTCCTTGAAGATTGGATGGAGGTCAGTCAGCTTGATTTTGAGCATGTAGTTCCAAGTTCCCATAATCGCGTTAGCAGTAGCAGCACCAGCAACGAAAGCACCACGAGCGGTTTGGTTAGCAATGGTAGTAGAGGCAGCAGCTCCACCTACCGAAGGCCACGANCGGTTTGGTTAGCAATGGTAGTAGAAGCAGCAGCTCCACCTACCGAAGGCCACGGCGTAGAAAAGTCAGAACCAGCGTTAGGAGGGTTTGATAAGAGTCGCTTCACAAGACCATCGTTAGGGATGGATGCACCACCAGAGGGACCGGTTGTAGCAAACGAAGATGTGAATGCGGTAGTATTAGTGTATCCATCTCCAGTCGTTGAGCTGGTAGAAGAACTGTAGAGCGCCGACTGAGCGGCATCATGGAAGAGGAACGACTCAGCACCATGCTTATCAACGTACTGAGGACTGTAGCCAGTCTGAGCGCGAACATTGTTCCAAAACAGCTTGTAGTCGGCCATCGAGACAATGGTCTTACCATTAAGCTCCAGCGACATCGAATCAATAGCATTCCAGTTGCCACACTTCAGCGTAGCACAGAATCGGTTAGCAGTAGTGGTCTGAACAGTAGCACCATTCTTCATGGAGACCATGTATGGAAGCATGATATAGGCATCGCGAATACAAGCAAATCCTTCGGAGCCGTTAAGCTGAGTAGTTGCATCGATTGTAATAACACCATTCTGGTAAGAACCCTGGTTAAGGTCGATAACGAAGGGGATGCGTTTGCCAGAAGATACCTTGATCTCCGGATCGCTCTTGAGGGAGCTCTGGTACAAATACTGGTCGGATAGTTGAGTTTCACTCATCGTTTAATCTATATGGTTTCTAATATACTTTTGGGGAAATTAAATATTATGTCGCACCTCATCAAACCAATCACCAGCGATCATGATCTCATTGAACTTGCAAAGCGATTGACTGTACATCTGGATGATATCTATGAGTCGAGTGAGATAACGAAGCCACTCCCAAAGAAAGGGTCATATCTGATTCTACTTAGACCACCTAAACTTGATGTAGGGCACTGGACCGCGGTACACGATGGAGAATATTATGACTCAATGGGCGAGGCAGCCCCAACAAAGTATGGGANGGGAAGTACAATCCCAAGCAATTCCAAGGTACGTATGGAGATTACTGTGGAATATGGTGCATGCTTTGGTTGTATTGCAAGCAAAAAAATAAGATGAATCTATTAGAACGATTCAAAGATTTAAATTTGACTATACTTTAGTTCAACGAATATAGGACGATCATGTATCGCGAATTAAAGGTCTCCAGTGATATTCCAGCATCAAAGCTATCCAAGGCTTTCAAGACAGGTAAGCTAAGTCTTACAGCTGACCAGCTTAAGGGTAGTGGCTCTGTTATTCATCTTCATCCAGCTTCTTATGAGAAAGCTATTAAGGCGCGCAAGGCAGGTCGAGGTGTTCGTCTTGACATCACCAGACACGAAGTCAAAAAGGGGTATAAGCGAGCCCAAGATGGATCTATTTGGTCTAAGGTCTGGGGAGGTATCAAATCCGCCTTTAAGTTTGCTAAGAACTCAGGACTATTGTCTCGCGCAGCAGATATGGCTGTACCAGCCCTCGCAACCGCTCTCGGGGCTCCTCAGGGAGCTATCCCAGCGCGAGCAGCCATCCGTTCTATGACAGGCATCGGTGTTTATGAATCTGACAGCGATAGTGATAAGGATGGAGGTCGTCTGACTATGACTGATGTTAAGAAGGGGGCCAAACGATCTCTGTCGTACGCTAAGCGAAAAGGAGTACTAACCGATGCTGTTGATGCAGGAGAGAAGTACCTACTGAGCAAGGCGACTAAGCCTGAGCACGAAAGTTTGATCAAGTCAATTCGAGGCGAAGTCCGTCGTCGCTATGGTGTTGGTGTTTCAAAACCGAAAGGTAAGAAATTCGCCAAGGGGTCGCAAGAAGCTAAGGATCACATGGCTAAGATCCGAGCAATGAGGAAGAATGGTAAGACAGGAGGCAGTTTTAGATTATAAGAAGAAAAAAAGTAGCATTAGCCAACTTATTTTTTTGGCCTCAACAGAAGCATGATCGATACTGAAGTACCACGAAACTTGACTTTTTGATCATTTTGGTTGTAGATACTGATCGTAATAGTCGAGCGAGAACCATTACGACAGTTCATCCAGGCATATTGGCTCGGTTTGTAAGAGATCAGCTGACCAACAGATGCATCACCCCGATCGAATGCACTCAGAATATCACCGCTTGCTACATATTCATTTTTTATTAGATCACATCGCACGATGTAGGATGAAGTAGGGTGAATCTGTGGTATCATGTTCGAAAGTTGAGCACTTGCAACCGTTGCAGGCGCAGATGGGTAAGTAGCAGCAGTTAGACCAACAACTTTTCCAAACTCGGCATTATCGATGATCAGACGAGGGACTCGTGTAGTCGTAGGCAGACCAGAACCTCCTGTAGAGTATAGACCAGTAGCAGGTCTTGTCCAAGTACCACCAGCGGTAGGTAGAGTGATTGGAGTAGCACTGAAATCAAACTGAGCAGCGTAATACACGCTATTCTCTGATAATTGGACATAGAATACATTTTCCCCAGATGGATTAATCAAATACGCTCCAGCATTGACGAGAGCAGTCTGAATGCTTCGATTGATATCAGCATAGGTGTAAATACCATCCGCGAGATTAGCACTTACAATGCTTGTTGTTGCAGCCGTAGGTATTTCGATTTTGAAACTGTTGTTCCAGAACTGAGCAGCGTCGATATTGTATTCGGAGTTGTACATGCTAATACTTTGGACAGCGCAAACTACATCGCGGAAGTCAGCAGCCGAGCCAGGAAAGGAGTATTTCCAAGTTGAATTGTATCCATCTTGAACGAGATTAGTACTGTCAAGTTTCAGAAAGCTTGCCATATTGATTAGTATATGATTCTAACCATATTTCTGATCGATAAATTGGAATTAGTCTTCAATCGTGATTGGTCTATCAAAATTGTATCTGATTTGACCTTTAACAGAATCTATGAACAACATTTGACCTTTGCGCTCAGTGGCTTTATTGTAGTAATAGACGATTGATCGATCATCAACGCCCTTGATGTTGAAGTCCTTCAGAACCATCTGTAAATCACGCTTCGAATTCGCTTTTAGGATCGCGACATATTCTGAATTCAAGCGAATCATCTTATCGGTGGCAAAATAACTGTGGCTTAGGAATATGGTACTCAATTTGAAATGCCGGCCCCTGGTGTAGTAATGTGAGAAGATATTCTTCTGAAGTAGCTTATCGTTGCTGTAGTCATCTATGATAACAAGCTCAGGTTTGTGTGAGTTTAATGGTGTATGGCGTACTTGATCAACACTTGGAGGTAAATCAGGGTCAGCGAAGGTAATGAAGTCTTCCAACTTATCGCGCAAATATTCGTACAGTTCTTGGTGTGGATTACGAGCAATAATCGTCAGATGGGCAAATACATGAGGAGAGTTCTTGAGAATGAACATACACAGATTATTCTTACCACTGAACGAGGGGCCAAGGACAACCATTCTAAATAACTTTTTAATGTCAAGCGCTGGGATATCACCCATAGCGGCTGACTTGTACTTTTTGGGTAGAGAACCACCGAAGTCAGGAATAGCACTCATGATCGTGTCTTTAATCGCTCGATCTATATAGCTCGAGACAAAAACAACAACGATGTCTTCTGGTTTCTCATATCCTCAGCCAATATTTACATCGCCCATCTACAACCCTGCCTTCTACTTGAAGTTGGATCCAAGCGGTTTTCTGACTTACGGTTATGCTCAAACATTGTATCTCAGTAAGAATGATTATCGATTGACTTATCTCTCAGGCATTACTCCAGGGGCTGCAAGCCAGGGTATTGCTCTTGTTCCTGGTACGAATAAAGATATTAGCGGTCTTGGTGCAATCAGCTGTAGTAGCTTGACTGTGAATGGAGTTGCTGTTGGTACGCTTCCGAGTTATCTGACTGGTATCACACCTGGTTCTGCATCGAACAACAAGGCTCTCGTTCTGGGAGCAAGCGGAGAGATTGGAACGATTTCACCTCTGACGGCTACAAGCATTACTGGCACGCTCCAGACCGCGGCGCAGCCTAANCATCTCTGACGGCTACAAGCATTACTGGCACGCTCCAGACCGCGGTGCAGCCTAATATTACTTCGCTGGGTACGCTCACATCGCTGACCGTTTCTGGAAATGCCAGTATAAACGGACCTAATAGCATAGTCTCGATTGCAAACAACGCAGCATCGACAAGTAGTATTACTGGTGCTTTAAGATGCTCTGGAGGAGCATATTTTGGTAATAGATCTCTATTTGCTCTTGCATTGACAGCGACAGATATTTACGGGAGCATCAGGACGACATCACAACCTTATATTACTTCGGTTGGGACGCTTACATCGCTGAGCGTTTCTGGTGATTTAACAACTGGAGGGATCATAAACGGCTTCCTTGGCTATGGCAACCAATCCGCTATAACAACCGTAGGAGTACTGACAGAGTTGGCGATCGGTGGAGCGACTGATAGCGAATATCTGCGCATCCTCGGAAATGGTCTCGATTATTTGGATGGATCATAACCCGTATGTGTCGTTTCGTTGGTTCAAATGCAACACCCGTCGAATTTCAGATCGAGGTGCATAATGGGACACGCTCAACATCAACAAACCCAGCATGGATTGGTACTAAAACTAATAACGATCTACGATTTGGTGTAAGCGATGCCACTCAAATGATAATTACAACAGCCGGACGGGTTGGCATTGGAACAACGACGCCTTCAGTCCCTCTCCATGTTCCAAGTAGCGTCTCATACACCTTTGGATCGGGGAGCTCTACGGTTTATCGTCTGCGAACAGTTTCGGGCGTTACTGAATCTGCGCTGGGCCCTATTGTATACAGCGTGAGTGCGATTTTTGGAGGATACCTCCTATGCGATGCTATGGCAGTGGCATCAGATCGCAGGCTTAAGCGAAACATCCAACCAGCTCCACTCGATCGTATCAAGATTCTATACGACCAATGCGAAGTGAAGCTATACGATTGGATTGAGTCTGAAAACCACCCTGGACAAGAGGTTGGTCTCATTGCTCAAGACCTCGTTAAAGCCCACCTAACGGATTTAACCTCTATTTTCTACCGAGACGATATCGAGGAGGGAGAGGATTCGTCGTTAGAGCCCGCTAAGCAACAGCTTAACGTTGACTATAGCCGTATCAGTGCTTATAACATGAAGATGATTCAACATCTGATGTCTGAGATTGAAGATCTGAAAAATCGTTTGGCTAATATAGAATCATGAGGATTGAGCGCTGGGAGTTAAGTCCATTGAGTTCCAAGAAATATCGAGTATGGATACGCCTTGATACTGGAAAGCTACGAAGGATTGATTTTGGTGCGAGTGGCTATGCTCATTATCGCGATCAAACCCCTTTGAAAGCATACTCACACCTTGATCACAACGACCCCGAACGCCGTAGGAGATATTATCTACGACACAAAGTTGATTATCCTCCTTATAGTGCCGATTTTCTCTCGAAAAGATATCTCTGGTAGTGATATAACCATGGGTTGCGGACCAAGTAAAGAGCTCAAAAGTAATTTAACTACCGATGAACCGAATCAGATTGTGGGATCGACCATGCTCCAGGCTGATAAAATTATTGTTCTTGGCGATAGTGTTTTCCTCCCCACCAAAACCCCCGAAGGAGAGTCTGCCATACTTGAAGTTAGTATCAGCGACAAAAAAATTAACATGTATCGAGGATATCGAAATAAACTCGTGAGGAATGGTATTGCTTAAATAGCAAACGTTTTAGCAGTATTGGACTTTTTTTTCTTGGGTTGGTAAGCCCATACGCGACCTCCCTCAGTTTGAGTCGATGCATTCACCTTCTTGATAGACTTGTCAAGGTCAGTAGCCCAAACAGCTGCCTGAGTCTTATGTGGGTGGTCATTGATGATGAAATTTTTCATAATAGATTTGAGTTCAGCAACGTTGAGATCGCTATTGTCGCCATAGCTACCAGCTGAGCTTGAAATAATGCGGGGGTTGAAGAAGAACATGGTTCCTATAGTAGTCTCGTTATAATTTCCTTGAACTCTTTATCATCAATCATTCGGTTGCTGTACATATCCACCGTGAGAGACTTGAGCTGATTGGTGATGCTCGGATTGTCGTTTCCTAACTCCATCTCTCCTTTTAGCTTATCATACTCAGCACGAAGAGTCTCAAGTGGGTCCGTTAGCTTATCATGAAAATTGTACTGGAGGTGAGTGATCGCAAGGATCTCTTTGAACAGCTTTTTATCATCGATAGATAGCTTACCATAAGAAGCTTGATCGACATGGTTCTTATATACAAGAGTCCTGATCATGGTTTGGAGACTATCGCTGATTTGACACTTAGGACCACATTTGCGTCGGTTTGGTTGAACGATGACAAGGGTCTTAGCATCAAGGTCAGGCAAACGAATGTACTTGCTACCAAGCTGACGATAGACATAAGCACTTGGTGT
>LGTU01000725.1:0-18625 GCA_001314425.1 Phytophthora pluvialis | reverse complement strand
CGTGGTAGTTGCTTATCTTGAGCGCTCCGAGGGGTACCAGGTCCTCGGCGCACCTTGGCGATGCGATCTTCTGGGACGCGAAGGGTCTGCCAGGCCCGTCGCGAGTTGGTGTTGATACTGTGTGGGCGCGAGAGTTCACCATGTCCGCGCGTCTTGGTAGTGTCTTGTCGTGAGCGCTCCGAGGGGTACCATACAAATCCACCCAAGTAAACGCTTTGAAAGTGGCTCGGATATCTTGCACGAAGACGGTCGGACACTTCGGACCCTCGCTCACGAAAACAGTAAAACTGCACGCGCCATCCAGCTGTAAAGTACAGCTCAACGCGATCCAATATCGAGTTAGTCAGCTCTCCTCCCACAAGAACCAATGTTTCCTTGCCAGCCCCCAAAGCTCCACTCGCATCATCTGCGAGGTTGCGCTTGAGAAGGTTTCCCGGCGTACGATGTTCGGCGCTACTCTTCGGTCGTAGGTCCCAGCCAGCATCTCGAAAATCATCGACATCTCCCACTGCCAACTTGTAATAGGTGCCTCGGAAGACCTTCATCTCCCCACTAGGACTTGAAAGCAACTCAGTCACTTTGAACGGATCCAGTGGGAATTCCCGCTCTAACACATCACGAGGGAATTGTCTGCGGCATGCTTCCATGTGTGCGCGTACATCTTCATTAAGGGCGTCTAGATCAGCAAAGACGTAGCGGCTTAACGAAGTGGTTCGAGTCGGAAAGCATCGAGGGAGTCCCTGTCCCTCGGAGACAGGGACTAACCGTGAGACTAACCGACTAAAGAACATCGGCTAAGCACAATGCGATGGCAAGCGAAGTCGCGAGCACACCGACCAACTCCGTACCAAAGCTGGCCGAGGACAACCAGGCCGTGATCTTGTGGATCGCCAGCACCGCAAGGGCGACTTTCCAATTCTTGATGCCAGTCTGGACTCCGTTCTGCTTGAGTACGAAATCAACTGCGTCCAGCAGTGTCGAGTGCACTTCCTTGTTTTCTTGACCACTGGATCTGGGCTTACCTGTAAAATCGCTAACCGCGTCTCGCCGCCAGCGTGCCAGCTCCTCTTCAAGCCGAGCCCTTTGGTATTCATCAACGTCTTGCTTTACCCGCTCCGACAACTCTCCAAGATTTGTCAGCGCCGTCGCAACTTCATCGGCACAAACTTTCACCCGCTCCTCGACAACTTGCTCGTGGTGTTTGCGCAGGAATGTTGCGGCCTTGCGATGCTCTCGCAAACGCTTCTGGAAGTCCTCATCTTGTTGTCTCAATTGATGAGCAAAAGCCTCCTGCTGTTGTTGAAGCTGATGGTGAACATCGTCGTGCTCCTTCGTACGCTGAGCTTCCGAATCCGCTTCCATTGCGAGAACCTTCACCTGCAGCTCATGGATGTATTCGTATAAGCTAGATAGCTTGTTGCTCGTGGGATCACTCTTCATCGCATCACTAACCACGACCGTGCGTGGGGCATCTCTGGCAGTGAACATCATCTCGTAGTCGCCTGAGATCTCCTTGATCAGACTCCTCACTGAATTGTTTAGGTAAATACACTTGAAATGGTCTGGATGCTCCGACGCCAGTCGATCATACATCTTGGAGTCGCTGTCTCGAAAGCAGTAGCACTGCACACACCAGCCTGCCTCGAAATACTTGTCCACGCCAAGGAGTACCGACCCCGCTAGCTTGCCAGCTACAAGAACCAGCGTCTTTGATTCATCTTGTTTGCCATCGCCTCCGGGGTTGCGCTTGGGCTTGGGTAAATGTCCAAGTGTACGATACTTGGACTCACTCTTCGGTCTCATCCCCCACCCAGCAGCTCGAAATGCTTCGACGTCCTTGAGCTTCAGGTAGTAATAGCTGCCGTGGAGATACTTGGTCGCATCGTCAGGACGCGAGAGCAGCTTTGTCAACTTGTGCGCACTGATAGGGAAATGCTTCGTCAATTCTGCATCCGAGAACTCGTTCGAGTGCGCTCGCATGTACTTGCACACGTCCTGGTTGAGAGCATCCAGATCCGCGAAAATGTACCGGGTTGACGGCATGGCGGAGTCTCTCCCGGCGAGTTTGTGCGAAGTGTGCCGCCCACCCAGCGCAACGGAATGTGAGGAGCTCCGAGAACTTTTGGAAGTGGCGGCTTTCTCGAGCAGAGAGCATTTGTCGCAGCCTTGGTCTCAGCATTGGACACTTGAGCTCAACCAACAGCTGACGCCTTGCCCTGCCACAGCAAACGAGAGTGCGGGTGAGCACATGGCTGCGAGTTCAAAAATGCATTACGATACCGCTGCTTCTAACGGTGGGAGGGGTTAGCCTCCTGCTGTCTGTCGGTGTGTCTATGATCTGCTTCAACATGTAGTAAGTATTCGCGACTATTACGCGAGCTTCTTGGCGACGCCCATGTCGATATGCACCAGGCGGACACTGCCAAAAAGTCTCTCCGGCAGCTCGTCGGGGCTCTGGCCCTCCAGCACGAAGCCCATGTCAATCACCAGCTTCTTCGTGTAACCTGACACGAGGCCGACCACACGGTTGGCCACTGCCGACGACCCAATGTCGACGTCCAGCTCGAAGTACTGCTTGCCGCGGAACGTCGGCTGGCGCAGCTTCTTGCCGATCAAGGCCGGAGTGGAGCCCACGGCTTGGCGCACGATGAAGCTGCCCTCCACGATGCAAGGAATGAGCTTGAAGCGCTCATTGCGGAACTCGTCCGAGCCTTCCAAGAAGTCGGCCATGAGCTCAGAGGACGGCGAGCCGTCGGTCAGCACCGACGGATGAGGCACCTGGTAATACAGCACCAGGTTGATGCGCGGGTTGCCCGGCACCACGAAGTTCACCACGAACGTGAACGGCATCTCCGTTCCTTGCTCCTCATGGCGCCGCAGCTCGCGCTGAACGGAGTTGTCCGGGCGCGAGGCAATGTGCTCTACAGTCTCTGACGACTCGAAAAGGTCCATGCCAACCAAGCGAAAGTACGGAGCCTGCGACGGGATCTTCCGTCGGTCGGTCAAGTAGTCGGGCCCGCGCACCATCATCGCTGCGCCATCCGGCTCGGCCCACATCGACCGCGGCACATTACTGGGGAACTCTTCCAGCTGCGAAAGCTGCGCTTCAGCGTCGCCAGCGGCACCAACGCCACCTTCTCCATCTTGAGCCGCTGCGTTTGCCTGCTGCTCCTCCGTCGACGCCGCAAGAGCCGCTGAAAATTCTTCCGGGACGTTCGGACACACGTACTTGCGCGCCTCCATCACATCTCTCAGCCCCGTGAGCGACAGCACCTGCGGCCGCACGTACAAGTGCATGACATTCAGGCGCTGCAGCAGCTGGCCTTCCCACCCCTGCGGGTCCAAGTGGACCACGTTGGTGACCATGGACGTCAATTCGTCGCCCTGCGTGATGCTCAGAGCGCGCGGAGAGATGATGAAGCCGCCGCCCTTGCACGTCGCGCGCACCACTCCGTGCATTGGCGGACACTCGGGGTGCAGCGCGCTCTGCAAACAGATGACATACGATCCGTCCTCCGCGCGTCGCCAATACCTCAGTAAGCACAGATCTCTCGGTGCCAGCCATCTACACACACACAAATTCCCATTAAAAAAAGAAAATCCCCCAAACATCCAGCCACACACGTCGTACATGGGCCACATCCACACTGGTCGGTAGACAAGGTGGATAATATCCGAGTGGTCGTCGATCGTATGCACCACTTCCGCTCGATCGACGGACGCGTCCCAGACGGGATAGTTCTTGATGCCCATCAAGTAGAGGAAGATCTCGGACGGAGAGCCGTCCACCGCCTGCAGCGTCTTGAAGCATGGCACGGCGCTCTTCGCCCGAGCATTGGACAGCGTCCACAGCGCCGCGACCACCACGAGCAGCGTCAGCAGCACCGAGACGACGAACCCGCCGCCGCCAATGTGTCCGGCCAGAAACGTCACTAGAGCAGCGGACGCCGTGGACAGCAGCACGCTGTTGAGCGGCTCGGAGGCCGCCACGCCGCTCTCGGCGCCCCCCGGCTGCTCCTGCCAGAGCTGCATGCCCGCGAACAGGTCCACGACCTTCCAGGGGGCGGCGAACATGGCCCAGGAGCGCTCCAGCTCGCTCAGCAGCTTGACGGTGCTGGGGACGGCGGCGGACGCCGCGTAGTCCACGCGGAGGTTCGGGGAGGACGCTCTGGCGTGCGGGTGCAGCACCGGCCTGGCCGCGGCGGACGGGAGAAGCGTCTCCGCGTGTGTGTGGGACGAGGGGCGCGTGAGCTCGGAGGAGACGGGCACGGCCCCGACGGACACGGAGGTTTTGAGCGCAGGAGGGACGGAGCTGAAGCGAGGCGACGAGGAGGCGGAGTGGCTGGCCGTGGACTTGTCGGCGGCGCGGCGGCGGACGGCCACGGACTCCTCGGGGGACTCCATCATTACCCTCTCGACCTGAAGACGATGTGTGACTTGGCGGAGATACTGTCGGGATTGACAAGATTGAGAAATGATACCCCTGTAAATCGAATTTGAGGAATGGATATTGCCAGTGGGAGATGAAGGAGTAGAGGAGAGGAACCTGGGGGAAATAATTCTATGTGATTACTGCAGCGTGAGAAAGGAGAAGGTGCCTCGAGGATACATCGCGCTGAGACATGGAAGGCGGTGACATCATCACAAGGGGAAAGCTGAAGTTTGGGGGCGGAATCACTTCAACTTGGCGTCCCTGTTTGCTGCGTTGCTGCTGTACGTGTATTAGGCTGGTAGCGTCGAGTCTAGAGCGTCTAAAGTCTGGCGGCGGCGGGCTTGCTGGTCGCGCGCTCCGGGAACAGTGGCATCTGCTGCTTGAAGGCGGCGACGTCGCCGATCAGCTTGACCTGGCTGGGGGCAGCGACGCCAGCGTCCGCAAACTGTTGCTGCAGGAGCATCGCGGCGGCCAGGCCAGTGGACGCGACGGCCGACGAGCTGCCGCTCGAGGCTTCGTCCACTGCGAGCGTGGGGAATAGGTGCTTCGCGCCGTACAGACAGATGCTGAGCTTGCTGCGTCGCTCGCCGTCAACGGCGATGAACGCGTCGAAGAACGACACGAGATCGCGCGGCTGCATCGTCGAGACAACGGCGGCCACGCGCGCTCGACGGTCGAACATGAACGTCTCGTTCGCGATCTCGCGCCACGCGCGCATCGACTCCTCCATCTCGTGTTTGGGCTTTTCGAGCAGCGCCTTCACGACGGCATTCACCTGCTTCTGCCACGTCGCGGCAGGCATCTCTGCAAGCACCGACCGGAAGCGAGCGACGAACAGCTCGATGCGCTGGTCGAGGAGCGGTGGAGACGCCACGTCCGACTGGATTAGGATGCGGAAGTAGTCGACGCCCTCCGTGCGCATGATGCCGGAGAACACGAGGTAGCCGAGCTGTTCCTGTGTGCGGAGCTGGTTGAAGCACGGCTCCTTGAAAATGTGCGCGAAGAGCTCGAGGCGAGCACGGAGAGCCATGGTGCTGCCTGCCGTCTCGCAGTCCAACTGGTACAGGGTGCAAATCGCCGAGTTGAGGTTGGCCTCGTTCCATTCACGGCGCTGGAAGCGATACTCGCTAGCATCGGCGAGTTGTACGATACGTGGCTTGGTCACTTGGCTTGGGAAAAGCGGGAAGCTACCACCGTTAGTACCTCCGTTCTGACCAAAACCAAAGTACTGCAGCACCTGCTGCATCAAAGGCGGCGCCGCGCTCTGCTGGAGGTTACCGTAGAAGAAGCCCTCCACGAACACCTGCTGGAAGATGAACTGACTGTGAGACGCCAGATCAGACAAGGTGAGGTGCTCAATAGCACGGATCTTGTCGTCAACACTCCATCTCGAGACTTCCAGCAGCTGGCTGCAGACATGCGCAGCGTGCTGATAGGGCTCTTCGAGGAAGAAGTTTTCGTACATCCGCTTTGTACGGTCCTTTACGCGCTCGAACACTGCTTCCTCGTACGTGTACTCGGCCGTAGTCATCTCCAGCATTTGCTCAAGGACCTTGCAGAGCAAAGTCGGAAGCTTGTGCGAATATCCGCCCACGTGGAGCTCTAGCGCACGGGAGTTGAAGCCGATCTCATACTCCATGCCAGCGAGTTCTGCGTCGTAGGACACTTCCGTGAGCTTGTCCTTCAGATACCGCACGAACAAACTCGTGAGCACCGCGTGGTACGGGGTACTAGACAGTGATAGCGAGTAAAGCAGGAAGTGCATCATTAGCTTGGGCTTGCGGAATTGAGTATCTGGCTTGTACCAGAGGCGGCACTGCTCATCCTGTCGCAGCAGCAACGGCGGAGATACGGCGACACCTTTTTCACCGCCCGATGCAGCGGGCATTGGGTGTGGCGGTGTCACGATACGGAAGTCAGTGCAGATGAATTCGTTGCGGTGGGGGAGCTTCAGTGCCGGGTTGGGCGGAGGCAACGTCCAGCGCTGAAGCAACTCGGGATCAAGAGGACCTTCCGAATATGGGGTTTGGTACCACTTCTCCACACTCTGCGTCTTGTCTTCGAATGTCTTGCTAACCACGGTAAGGCGCATTCGCTGCGGAGTGAGCAGGTCCAGCACCGTCTGGACCTTGTCGCCATCGTACTCATAGAGGATGTAGCCGCCCGAGAGAATGTACTTGGGCGGATAGCGATGCATAACGTTCGACAAGTGGCTTGTGTAGTGGATGGGGCTCTCCTTGCTCTTGAAGCGGAAATTCTGAAGTGCCAGATCCTGAGTTTCATGGAAGATCCATGGATCGAATGGAGCCTCACGCTGAAGCATTTGTAAATACTGGTAGACGGCTTCAACGACGTCGTTCACATGCTCGATGCCAGCATCCGTCACGTCGACCTTCACGCAGAAGAGTCCCCAGTCCTCGTTATCACGGAAGAGTCCAGCGGAGAGACCATTAGCCCACTTCTGCGCCTTCAGATAGCTCAAAATTGATCCGGGACCTTCATGCCCCATCAAATGCGACAAGATCTTCGTGGGTTTCGTCAAGAAGTCCCAATGCAGCGAGGGCAGCGGCCACGAGACGTCAATGACACGAAGGTCCTTCACCGGTGCCACCTGCACCACGCGAGCGAGTCTCGCCTCGTCAAACGGCACTGCATCTCCGAACGTCGGGTAGCTCCTTCCGGTGTTCTTAATCTCAGAAAACAATTCCTGCGCCCAGCCCTTCAGCGTCGCTAAGCTCTCCTTGCCACAGACCACGAGCTTCATGATGCTGGCCGAGTAGTACGCGGCATGGAACTCGAGCAACGCCGCACGCACGTCCACCCCTTTGTCACTGGGGGTCGTGCCCAGTGTCTCTAAATTCCCCGTGCCGAACTTGTGGAACGGATGATCCGGATTCGACAGCGATTTTTGCAGCTGGTACAGTCGGCGGTGGTCGTTCTGCAGGTTCTTGGCGTTCTCCGAGTTGACGGCGTTCATCTCCCGCTGCGTGGCTGCAGGCGTGAACAGCGGGGCGATGAAGAACTGCGAGAACCGGTCCAGCGCCTCGTGCAGGTGGTCGCTCAGCACGTCAAAGTAAAAGTTGGTGTGCATCTGCGACGTGGACGCGTTGCTGCGGCCGCTGTGCGCGCTCAGGAACCTCTTGTAGCTGTTCTCGTCCGGGTACTTGGCCGTGCCCAGGAACAGCATGTGCTCCAGGAAGTGCGCGAGCCCCGGGAGATCCTCCGGGTCACTCTGGTGGCCCACGTGCACGTCCATGGCGGCCGCCGACTTCTCCGTCTTGGGGTCCGATATGAGCAGCACCTGAAGGGAGTTGGACAGAGCGAAGGTCTCGTACTCGCGCTCGTCCAGCGCAGACGCATCCATGCCGTTGAGGCTCACGACGGACGCCATGGTGGCGAGCAGCAATGGTTGACGGGCGGTTATCCGAAGTGAGCTTTGGTGGTGGCGTACGTCAGATGGGGCATTGGAGCGAGGGAGCACCCGATATAGTGACCGTAAACTTACCTTTTTCGGCGTTGTGCTGCACAACTTGTGCAAGTTGCAGCAGCATGACTATCTGGTACACTGCTCTAAAGTCTGCTGCATTTGTACATGTATCGGCGTACCACTGAGCAGGTTCAGGCAATGGGGCTATTCTCTCTTATGGACGATGTCATCGCGCAGGCGGCATTTCGGTGTTCCCGGTGTCAAATATTGCCCTACCCCATTATTGCCTGACTCTTTCGCGCCGGTACTCGCTGCGAATGAAGGCTTACGCTCATGTACTGGGTACATGTACATTGTACTCCGGTCAACTAGCCCAAGCGGAGATATCCATATATCGTGATATTGATCCACAACAACTACAGAAGATGCATGCGATCTGAGGCTGCGTCGGAACCCAAAAAGCAGTGCCGGCGGTGTTGCGGTACGGAGTCAAGGCTTTTAAACCCATATTTAGCAGCCATCACGACGATGGCAGGGTATATGTTTTTCAGGACCTCTTCCATTCGCAAAGCACTATAATCCGCGACGATGTGGTACACATCAACAGTTAATATCAGTTGCGACAGGTTTCTGGCCAGCTATTCCCCTCCCGCACTTTTTCCCGAGCCAAACAGACTCGTCAAGCGGGAGGAACAAGAGTCGCCGCTCACACAACCGTACGACCCCGCTCAAGAAGGTTTGCAGCTCCTGGCGCCACAGTCCCTTTCCTCTCCTCGCTGCCGAGCAGACGCCCCTTGCTGCCATGTCTAGTCGGAGGCCGTCGTCGCGTACGTGACCAAGCCAGCAACCAGCGTCTCCCCTTGTCGCTTTAAGGGAATAGCTCGGTGTCCTAACCTCTCCATTTTGCCACGCACTTTTGTTTCCACTTTTTGCCAGGTACGACGAGCCAGAGCCACCACTCGAATGGCAAGACGCGCATCAAGGCCAAGCGGCGATTCCTGCTCAAGGTGACGCCCATCGAGGCCTGGGACCTGCTGCCCGCCGAGTCTGGCCGCGGCCGCAACGCCTACTGTACCATGGTGCTGCTGGACGAGAACAAGCGTGAGATCAAGGGTGAGAAGCAGCGCACGCCACCCCTGCGCCAGGCGAACCCAGTCTGGAGCCCTCTCAAGGCCGCGGTGCTGCGCTCGCTCGAGAGCAGCGTCGAGTCGCACCAGCCGCTGGGCATCGGCGCCGCGGCCGCCTCGGAGGAGTACACGTTCGGCATCCAGACGAACCTGATGAACGCCAAGTACGTGCTGGTCAAGTGCAAGGACAAAGGCCGAGTGGAAAACGAGGACCTGGGCCGGCTCTTGCTCAGTCTCGAGGACATGAACACGAGCGGCGAAGAGCGCGTGGCGTGGTACGACCTGCAGCTGCGCCCCGGTGGCAAAATGAAACGGGTGCAAGGCAAAGTGCGAATTTCCAGTCGCATCGTGCGCGAGCCCAGTTTGTGGCAGCTGTGGACGGCAGCGGAGCAAATGCGACAGGAACTGCCCGGCAAAGACCGCAGTCTGTACCTGAAACCGCACCCCAATGTCATTACCGGCAAAGAGGCCGTGGAGTGGATGCTGTGTCACGGACTCAACCGTCCGATGCAAGGAGGGATCACGTGCTCCACGGCGGAAGAGGCGCTGCTACTGGGCACGGCGCTGATCCGGAACGGAGTGATGATGCACGTGTCCGGAGACCGGAGGTTTACCAACAGCACGTGGAAGTACTACCGCTTTATGGTGAACCACTTGGACTCGGCCGTGCACAAGGAGGCGATTCGACAGCGTGATATGATCCTCTCGGGTGAGGCGGAGGAGGTGGAGGATACCGAGGAAGAGGTGCTGACCCGCTCGATGATGGCCACGTCAGTGAGCAATGAAGAAGAAAACGGACTGGGCGCGTCTCGTGTTGCGGGAGGGTCGGGAGCCTCTGCCCCAGCGCCCGTGGGCGACTCCAACAGAGGCAAATCCAAGTCGACGCTTAAGATTGAAGACTTTGAACTGCTCAAGGTTCTCGGCACCGGAACTTACGGTCGCGTGTTGTCTGCCCGAGCCCCGGATGGGAAAGTCTACGCCATTAAAATCATCACGAAGATTGGCATGGACGACAACATGCGTCGCAACGCCAAGATCGAGCGCGATATGCTGCGCGAAGTGCGCCATCCGTTTGTGGCCTCGCTGCTGTTCGCGTTCCAGAATGAAGATAAGGTGTACATGGGTATGGAGTTTTATAATGGCGGCGATCTGCGCCACCACTTGACGATGAACCAGAGCGACGAGCTGAGGCTCACCCCTGGACGCATCAAGTTGTATGCAGCCGAGCTGGTGGTGGGTCTGGCGCACCTGCACAGTCTAGACATTATTTACCGCGACCTCAAGCCCGAAAACATTCTCGTTCAGAAGGACGGCCACATCGTTCTGGTGGACTTTGGCCTCTCGACATACGCACGGGATGAAAGTGATAAGAAGGCGCACTCGCTGGCTGGCTCGCCGGAATACATTTCGCCTGAGGTTCTTGCTGCGGCAAACCCCAAGAAGGGCGAAGCTCCGGCTATCTACGACAAGACATGCGACTGGTGGAGCCTGGGTATTCTCATCTTCGAAATGTACATTGGACGCACGCCGTTCAAAGATGACAACAAGGCCATCATGTACCGCAACATTGCTGAGGGGTTCCTGTACATTCCGCCAGAGTTGCCCGAGGAAGTGCAGTCGCTGCTTGCCGGTTTGATCGAGCGTGATCCGTCAAAGCGTTTAGGAGCCAACGAAGCCGTGCCGTTCTCTATTATGATGCATCCGTTCTTCGAGGGCATCGACTGGGAGGCGCTGCAGCAGAAGAAGGTGGAGCCCGAGTGGGTGCCCGATGTCATTGACGATGCAGACGCTAAGTACGTGGACAACGAGTTCATCAACCAGGTGCCAGTGGACACGCCCGAGTGGCGAATGCTCGACTCGGTGGACCGCGAGCGGGAGTACTTCGAGGACTTTACCTATCGGGCTACGCGAGTAATTCAGAAGTAAGCCGGCGATCAGGATCAAAGAAAAGCTATCAAGGAACAAGGGGGGGGAAGTAAGTAAATGATGGGCGGTTTTGATGTCGTTCATAAAGCAGGACCATCGGCGGGTCTGCATGTAGAGCAGCAAGAGAGCAGCGGACCTTGGGTCAAGCGTGTGTCTATCCTTTTGAATTGAACACTCGCAAGTTGTGTCGGTTGTGAAGCTTCACCAGGTTTGTATTTCGCATCGAATTTGATTCTTCGAAGTACGTATGAACAGTTTACAAAAACTAAACTGTAGGAGTATTACAGGTATAACGTATTTTAATACGTTAAAAAATACGAAGTATAATAGAATCCTTCGAATAAAAGATTGTATTGCAAATATACGGATATATTTTTGTACGAAATAATTTATGAACTGGTTAGCGCCACCGAGCAGGATCGTAACTATACGAATAAAGACTGTAGTTTCAGCGTAAGTTACTCAAATAAAATACCACTGGATTTTCAAAATATGAAACTCTGAAAAGTGACACCCCCTCTCCCCCCTTTCCCCCATCCTGGGGTGCTCTCAGCCTCTCATTCGAGAATCCTTCCCGCCAAGAAAAGTCAGCGCGCGAGCGGGCCGGACGCTCGGAAGACTTCGCGTACGTACATCTGCAGCATTCTACATGGCATTGACGGTTGCCTTACAAGCCCCTTACTTGTTATGGCTCTTAGGACGTCATGATCGACAGGGAGCCCGAGCTCCAGGTCCCGTCTGACACCTGGGTGTCGCCCCCCGTCGACGTCGAGTGGCACGAAAGTTGGGACGACTTTTATGCATACTTCAAGCAGTATCAAGACAGAACGCGTCAGCTATTCCGGCAACGCACATCAGCATCGGCGCTTAAGTGCAACCGCGAGATCTCGGCGCGCACAGCACGCGCAGCAGTGGGGACTGGACGCATCGCACTAGAAGATGATAGCATTACGGACCCTGTCGACAGAAGTGATGCGGGAGGAGAGGGTTTGATTCCAGAGGAGCTCAAGACCTCTTGGCTCAAGCTCGTGTTTACTCATGGCTGATCTCGCAAATGTCGTGGGAAGGGCATTCGGAAGTCCTATTTTGAGAAGACTATGCGCTGTAAGGCGAACATCAAGGTTGGTGCATCGTGGAATGACGCTGAAGGTTTCCAGAAGTTCGTGGTGCGGGTTACTGGCTTCGACGTCAGGCACAACCACGCCTCCAATCGACGTGTCGAAGATCCAGTTCTCATCGCCTCTCTCGACGAGCTCCAGGCTGCTGGGTCGAAGCCGAAGTTGATCATGCAGTACCTGCGCGAATAAACCGGTACGTTCCAGGCAACTTTCCATATCATATTCTATTTCTAACTGTGGCGTGTTGCGTGTAGGTAAGAATGTTGTGCTTCGAAATGTACACAACATGGCGGCAAATATGTGGGAGAAGAGGAGGAACCAGTGTCGAGGAGCGTCTTGTGGCAGTATTGAGGGGATTGTATGAGACTGGTGGGAATCGTGCTGCGGCGTTCATTGACGATGCGAAGACATCGCAGACAATCACCGTACAAAAACGAAAGATGCGGCGTTGGTTCAAAGCATTCCCCGAAGTACTTCTCATTGATGCGACACACAACACGAACGAGTCCCGCTACAAGATCTTCTCGTCCATGGTAAACGACGAATTCGGACATGTAAGTGAATGTGACTGATATCACTCGATTTGTACTGGAGGTACATGGAATGTGGCTTAGCGCAAATTGAGTGACTGAAGTTAGCATGTTGTGGTTGGAGTTACATCGATATACTTGATGCACTCTGTTGTACTTTACACTAACTCGTTATGTTGTGTTCTGTGTTGTGATACTAGGGCCAGTACGTTCATCACAGCCTCATGGAAAACGAAAGTGCAGAGTGCCTGACGGATGCTATCCAGTACTTCAAGTCAAACAACCCTTCATGGGAGCAGGTTAAAGTCAACGCGATCGATAAGGACATGGGCGAGCTGGGACTCCTGGAGGAGGAATTTGCCGGCGTGAAGTGATTTTGTGCAACTTTCATCTGAAGAAGTACATCAGAACCGATATGTCTAAGAGCGAATACGGTGGTCCATCGAGTTTTAATAAAGATCAAGTAGAACACGCAGTGGATTTGATGCGGCAGGCAAAGTCGGTTGAAGAATACACAACATACCTGAAGTACATGTACTTCTTTTTGGACGGCGTTCACCTGCGCAATGCTGATGAAATTCCCGAGCCTTATCACCCGTTCCTCGTGTATTTTAAGCGGAATTGGGACGCGATGAAGGAGCGATGGGTGATGTACGCATGCTCGGACGTCCCTCACCTGGAAAATTACACGAATAACAGGTACCAAAGCTGATTTATGTTTGCTGTTTCCGAGGTTGTACTAATCGCTGTTTTGTTTGTAATTATCAGAGAGAAACGAAGCCCCGTCAGCCAAATGCGGCGAGTTGCGGGTAGGTCTTTCGAGCGCAAACTCCGAGACACCTCACTACCCTCGAAACTCACTCCAGCATTGATGCGGTTTATGATACTGCGTTACCTTCTCAAATGCCTTCCATAGCTGCACATAACATCACGACAATCTTAATGAAAACCTACATGTTTACATTCTCTGAAAAATGTCTGCTTGATTCCCGCTCCAGCAAGCTTATCGGATCTTGCAGCTGCCATGCACAATGCGATCTCTTCACCTAGTACGACATGAGCTTCATCAACTTCCCCTCGGTGTCCGTGTTGCTAACCATGATGCCGGTGTGGTCCAGTACGTATCTGTGGGGTTCCCTGCGCCTCCGCACCAGCAGCAGCTCCACAAGGTCGCCTTCTTCAAGCTCGTGGGCGACGACGAGGGCGATGGTGATGACGATTGGCTGTTGAGCTGCCGGAACTTGTTGAAGATAGCTTGACGATGGTCACGGACGTCTCGATCTTGACTAGCCATGTCGATGTATTTTGTACACTCATGCAACATCTCGAGTGTTGAGTTACCTTCGTGCAACCAACAGATGAACGGAAGCAGAAGCCAGTCATTTCCGAGTGAACGACGTCTATATATGCTGAAATTTATGAAAACTATTCTGACAAGGTTGTCATTGCTTACCCCTTTCTATGATACATGTAACTGCAGCGTCGTTGTCAGTGTCATTCGTGTACCTGCAGGCACTTGAGTACCTGCAGGACACCGACGATGTAACGCTAAATCCCCCTTAAGTGCGAGCTGCTCGGTACCTCTAACATCAATCAATAATTTATATCACAAAAAAACGTATTTCACGGCTCGACTTTTTTACATTGAATTTAAAAGTAAAAAAAAATTCCAGTATTTACGCTTATCTTGGCAATCATTGCACCACGAAATCAGTGGTTGAGGGCAACATCTAGCTGAATACCAACGCCTCGGTCCTTTTTTTCTCTTGCCTCATTTTGGCATCACCATGGCAACCAATATCACCTTCAACACTCGCAAGATAAGGCAACTGCGTGCTTCAGGTGCTAGTTCAGGTGCTAGTGCTCGGTTGTGAAATAAATTAGAACCCAAGACTAGATACAGCAATCTGTATGGCCCCATTCTGAAGTAGCACCTCGACTTTGTGGTGGCGATGCTGACCAGCGATACCAACACTGCCACCCAGCCAAAAGAAAATAGTCTGAGACTTTTGGTCGACACGTCGGACTACGAGCTGATACCGTCGCGCCACGAAGAAAACAAGCTCCGGGCCCTGCAGAATAACTTGTGAGTCTTCAAGTCGACATTTTTGACGCACTAACTGAGCGCCATCATTTGATGGTCGAGTACTTGAACGTGGATGCGCCCATCGTCCAGTGCCTAGCGTTTGATGACACCAAGGTGAAAGTTCTGCTGTGAAAGATGACAGAACTATCAAGCGAGCAGCATGAGCTGCTGAAATCATTCACGGAGCCAGGTCCCACGAGCGACGATACGGACGACGTTGGCGACCGTGCCGGCTTTGCTGATCGTACACTGAGAGGACGCAAGTAGCAACGCGTCGCTTCCCAACTGTACACCGGAGTGCTGTTCAACCCGAACACAATCGATCGGTTGTTTAGCTAGGCTCGCCATGTGTTGTCGCTTCACCGACACGGTATTCTTCCCATTTGGCTAGAGATACTATTTATCTCAAGGTCAACCGCCGTTTATGGACAGCTGCAACGGCCTCGAAGGATGTGACTGATTAGTATTACCGTATAGCGTAACTACAAAAATACAGGTTGCAATCTTGTGTTGAAATTACTGCAATATGCTGAATAAGTTATTTTGTCGGTATGTGCTGCTCCGCGGCATTCTTTTTTTTTTTTTTGGGGGGGGGGGGGCAATTGGAATTGTAAAGTCATTTTCACAGGGGCTGAAGACAGCTAGCATTAACCTGAAATGACCCAGTTCCTGGAGGAAGGTGTTAGTGCAAAGCTGAGACCTCAGACGCTTGATGTTCGTGGATTTGTGACGGTCGTACACAAGTTCAGTGAGAGCGGTAGTCTCGCTATAAAGCGCACGCGCTTCGATGGGCATTGACTACTGGGCGGTTGAAGCAGTTCTGACATAAGTATATTGGCTGTGTCGCGGTCCTTCTCCGTCGGGGTCGCGTGTATCTTAGACCGACTAAGATGAGAAGAGTTCACGTGAACACGTAGGCGTAATGAAAAACAATATATGTACTTGTTCGTTAGCTTGTGTATTTAACGAAGAAAATCCACGACTGACACAGCTTCGACGGCTACCCCGAGTTCATACTACATATGCATTGATCCCTCCTGCCATGCTTTCAACTCAGGCACGTTATCCAGTAGAGGGATGCTCAGGCCGCCTCGGGTCATCAAAAGGGAGATGCTCCGGCGTCCGGGTCACACTGGAACGCAGCGGGCGCCGTCGCCATCTGAGCGCGCCACTGCACCTCATCAACTTGGCGACGACTGACGCAGTCAGCGGGGATAGTCAGTCCACTGTTCAAGCTAGGACGTGACAGCTAGTTTGTGGTTGACCGAGCGGCGGAGCTTCAGAAATAGGAATTGGTGATTCCGTTGGAGAAGACGAGCAGAATATTTAATGTAAGCCATTTTTTTACGCTAGCTTGATCAAAATGCACACCCAGCAGGTTAACAAGTCACTTGTCGACAGCATAGTCGGCTCGGGCTAAAAAGAAGAACGAACAAATGGATTTACCGTAAAACGGTAAAAACCGTTTGATAGCCGTCAGGTAGCCTTCAGCGTTCAGCTGGTCGTTGGGCTCGTCCATTACCGGCGCTAGGGGCAACACGCGGGTGGGTATATTGGGACCGAGCCCGTCACGTCGCAGTCATTGATAACCAGGTAGTGATCCGTTCCGTGCATCCAGCCGTCGATGATCAGGTCGAAACGCTCTGGCATCTCATCGCCGATAGCGTTCTCCATCGCCTTAGTCGCGGCCTCCACTATGGCGGTCAGGGTGGCCACGGGTGTGGGGTTTAGTTTCGTGTACCTATCTAGCAGACTCTAAGTTAGTGATAACACATCATCCCAAAATAGAAACGAAAATACATGGGGCCGATATCCTTAAAGTCACAGAAGGATAGCGGCGGGTTCCCGGTGACGACCCACCGCAGCAATGCATACCGGTTTGAAGCCTTGTGGCCCGCCCACGGCAACAGCGTCTCGCCCAGGCAGAATTCCGGCTTTTACTTTAAGCCCTGACCTGGACAAGTAGGAGGCCCCATGGGGTACTACAGGTACGAGTCCTGCGGCAAGTGTCACAAGCGCATGTTCAAGAGGGGCTACACCAATCTGGTGTCGCAAATTCGGACGGCGCACCCGATATTCTAGACGGCGCAGCGGCGAGGAGGTTATGGACCGTCGTTGAGGCGAGAGGAGTGCAGGATGGCTTGCAGGTCTGAGTGCTTGTTCGAAAGTAAGGTGCGACGTTCAAATTGATAGGCTGACGCTAGGTGGGTGGTCACAACCGACCCGTATGATTCGGTTGAAGCAGGAACATATTTCCGACTTTATAGTTATTCTACATAAATTTCGTGTGAAAGTAAGATTGGACCCAACATAAAGTATCGGTTCCGAAAATAACATTTATTTTTGGGCATCCCTGGTTATTGTTACACTTGTGTCAAACGGGGTGCACTTGTTACCGAGGCTCTTGACCGCAGTCTACGCTTACCGTGTACTTGTTATTAAGGTGCTTGACCACAGGCCACACATTACCGTGTACTCACTGGTTGGCTGTGCAAGTTACCAACTGAACTTGGCTGTAAACGACTACCCGATGTCCTACGAGGGGGTGTTCGAAGAGTACTGTAGGGTATTTCCTTATCTTCGGCAACGAAGATAAGTAACGCTACATTTGTGTAACAGCCGAATGTCGTGAAGGGTCATGTACGTTTGTCTTCAACTACAAGTACAACCAGAACAAGTAGTACGAGGACTGAGGGCGGCGCCAACGCGGATGCAGACGCGATAGTGGACTTAATGGGGATTGAGCTCTGGGCTTCTTCAAGGAAGCACAACGCACTCGCCAGGAAAAAAATCAATCTGTTTTGGAACAAGCACGTATCCAAAACATTAACCCTTTCATGGTACAAGGGCGCGTTTTTCGGCCTTTAACCCTTTCGTGAGCCACCTTCCTAAACTATACTATACAAACTACGGTTATTGGTTTTTAGTCGCAGGTAGAATCTCTACTTTGAATTATTTTTACGAAGAAGGGACACTATCTAGAAGTGTCCCGTGCGACATAAAATCCACTATAATTTTTCAGTACAGGAGAAATGGTATATACCTCAGGTTTTGTAAGAGATGTGATTACTGATAGAACCCTTTCTGACCTGTTATAAAATTCGGTAGACTTTAAGTTGAACTTGTGTAAAAGGAAGCAACATGCTCCCTTCAACAAGGTCGATTTCAACCGAGTTTTGGAAAACAGCTTAAAGGAGGTATCTTGCTCCCTTTGTCACGAAAGTAAGTTTTTTTGCAAACACGGTACGAAATCGGCCTCTTAAAGGCACATTAGGCGCCCTCATTCACTAGTTCAAGTTGATATACACCGTCTTTTATAACATACCATAAACGGTACGACCACTAATCATGTAGGCATACTATAACAAGGTATATTTATGTACCTTAGCAAGACATTGAAGTTTATATGTTACAAGAGATATGCAAGGCGGGTACCGTGATTTGTAAAAGGGCGACTTTTCCGTCTATTATAATCAAATGACGTTGACTTGTATATTATAGTTTACCTAAGTGACTTGCGAAAGGGTTAACTTTGGCGAAGCTGAGTGCTGGGCACTCCCCAAGCAGAGCTCCGTTTCGTTGAACCCGGAGAAAATAGAATGTGTTTTATTTCCGTGTAACCCGGATTAAACTCACATTGTATCAGACGTGCTTCAAATCAGCACCGAACGCACGCGTCGAGTTCGCGCCCAAAGCGCCTTGAAGCTCCGCTTTTCGCGCGCATTACAATCGGTCATCCTCAACATCCTATACAAACACCAAGTAAAACAAAACAGGTCCGTTTTCCGAGCTCTCTCTACAGTCATTTTCAAAGAGACCAGCAATGGCTCATAACTACAACCTCCTGCGCCTCCATCTCTTTGAATTCAGTGCCGTTACGGAGGCGACCACCGACGAGGTTTATGCCGCCGCGTGGGTGTGTCGTGTAGGAACACGCTGAAATTCTCGCTACCAATCGGTATGAGTCCCACCAACAACA
>LGTU01000724.1:0-23423 GCA_001314425.1 Phytophthora pluvialis | reverse complement strand
TGACGACGCGAGAAGCTGCCACGGAGCTGATCGCTGCATGGATGACAATGCCGCGTTGCCAAAGGAGATCGGAGGTCACTGCAACGTAGTGCGAACCTCCAGAAACGTGAGTGTATCTACTTTAGAGCTTTGCGCTGGCGGTGATCTGAACAAGTACGTCACCACCCCAAGCGGAGCCGTCGACCAGCAGACGCCCATCCACATCGTGAACCAGATCTTCGCCGGGGTGGACTTCCTGCACCGCCATCGGGCACCGTGATCACCAAATCCTTGGTGCTAAAGTTGAAGTTGATCGAAACCAATCACCGTATCGGTACCGGGAAACAAAACTCAGCTGTGAATGCGTCGTAGAATTTCTCTAGCGTACCCGGCTATCTACAAAAATGACAAGTGCTGCTGTAACAACGACAACGACTGCTGCTCCTTGTTAGCGGGGGCCATTACGCACCCTGTTTTCGCAGCGAAGCCTGGGGCGGAAGGAAACAGTCTCGAGCTTGATGAACCCAGATGAATCAGCTGCTACCATACTTGCATGATGCAGAGGCAGGTTGTGCCGAGCTTTCATATCTTCAGGCGGCTGCAGGGAGTGCACGATGGACAGGTGCAATAAGAAGACAAAGGCACGTGGCTTGTGCTGGGCGTGCGGCGGCGGCAAGCGCTGCCTCGTTTGGGCTGCATCAAGCGTTTTCGAGCGTACGCACATATCCTCTGTTAGAAATATTACGAGCGTCAGGCTCGAGGATCACCGCGGACCAGATACCGTCCAGTCCCGCTCTCCGACTCCGAGAGTGAGAGACTCGAGCCCGTGTACGAATGCGTAGAGCCTAAAACTCTCGTTCTCATCTTGCAGAACCCGAGAATTTGACACCGACTTCATCGACTAGAAATTTATTGATACTTTTTGGATGCAGAAGTGGCCGTGAGAGAAACAGAAAATACGAAACGTGACTAGAGTGCAGTGCCCCCCTTGGTCACCACCGCGAATAGTTTGTTTATAGTCTTGGCCTGATCTTCAATCATGCTGTTCTGTCGCTCGAGCAGCACATTTTGCCGTTCAAGGAGCGCCAGCATCCGATCACTCTTGGACTGGCGCCCCTGTGTGCTGTCTTCCTGCTGCTGTATTTGCTCCTGTTGCTGCTGCAACGACGCTGCCGTAATGGTGGCTAGTTGCTGGTGGTACTGCTGCTGCAGTTGCTCGTACGTTTGCTGCTCCAGCGCATTCACTGTCATTTGCTGGAGCTGCGCTTGGTCTGCGTCCAGACTTGAATCTGCGTCGTGGGTCTCTGCTGCTTGCGCCAATGTCGGCGCCGCCTTCTCCTCCACTAACACGCCCGTCGATAAGTTAAACCTCTTGCAGAAGTTGTAGTACCATCCATTGGACGCCTGGAAGTTCCCGAGCGCGTACTTGGGCACCAACAACTTGGCCTTCTCCTTGACAAGCGACGGCGGGACCGGCACTTTCCGTGCCTTGAGTCCGCGCACCCACTCGAACAGCTCGCGCTCAAACGGCACGCTCAAGACGTGACCTCCACGCTTCCGCGCGTCTCTGGTCTCGGCGCTGCCGTAGCGGTACCGAGCGCGCACCTCGGCGCCCTTCTGCTTGAGCTTCTGGATAGCGGCGCGGGTGATGCCGTAGCGTCGCGCGATCTCGGCGTTCGACAAGCTGCCGCCCGATTTCTCCATCAGCTCCAGGATCTCCACGCGCTGTCGGTCTGTGAGTCGCTTGCCGACTCCTTTGCCCTTCCTCGCGGGCTCCGTGGACGCCCCGGAAGCTTCGGAAGGCGGGGCGGAGGCCTCCAGGCGAGAGGCCGGGACGACGGCGTGGTGCGCGGCCTCTAGGGCGCCCCCGAAGGCGGAGGAGGGCTCGCTGGACTCGACAGCGAATGGGGAAGATGATGGAGCGGCTGCTGGCGGGTGGACATTGCTCTGGAGCGGTGCAGGTGCCGCGGACGCAGCGGAAGTCGCCATTGAATCGACGGGTACTAACCTCCGTTAAGTGTACAAGCCGGAGTCAATTTGGAGTGTGGGAGAGACTAAGTATCCAAGATGTCCTATGTAACTATCCTCGTTAACTATCCATGCACCAATAATTCTTCACTTGCGTTTTGTATCGTCATGCAGCGGGCGGTGCGCACTACGTGGCGCAGGGCCTTCTCGCAGCAGGCTCTGCGGCGCTGGGAGGAGGTCTCCAACGGCCGGCGAGCGTCCACAGTGAAGCCCTCGGCGTCCAAGGCGCTGGAGCTGGACGGGCGCTCGTATCTCCTGCCCACGCTCACGCTGGCCAAAGCGTCGGGGCAAAAGGAGGCCCCAGACGCCAAGGACCCGCAGTTCTTCCAGGCCCGAGCCAACCGACCCACACCTGTGGTGCTGGACCTGCAGCAAGTCTCCAGTGACGGTCCGGGCAGATTTACGCGACCTTTTAGTTTAAACTTAGCTCCGAATATTCTAAAATGGGATCTGTTATTTCTTCTTCTTCGTTTAGGCTCGCCGCACTCGCAGTCGATCAAGAAGCACGAGCTGAGGAACGAGATTCTGCAATTACAGGTCGGTCATGGCCCAATTTTCGTGATTTTAGTCTTGTTATACTGACCGAGCGTCATGTTTGTGCGTGGCGGACTTGTAGGAAGCCGGTTACATGCCGGTGGGGATCACCAATGCCAGCGAAGACGTCAAGAAGGCGGCGGCGGCGCTGAATCTGCCCTACTTCATTGGCACGAGGCTGCACTTGGAGCAGCAGAAGGTGCGGGTGGCTGCGGTGGAGGAAGAGCAGGCTGAGGCTGCCGCCACTTCCAACGCTGCTGCTTTCGTGGAAGAGGAGAAGGCCGGAACTTCCGTCTCTGCCCAGGCGACAGCGGAGCCTCTTCCCCCCATGGTGGTGAGCCACTCGGTGCGCTCTGGACAGCAGATTTTCGCGCAGAACAGGTCGCTCGTGGTACTCGGCAATGTGAGTTCGGGCGCCGAGGTGATGGCGGACGAGGACGTGGTGGTGCTCGGCGCGCTCAAGGGCCGCGCTCTCGCTGGCATCGGCGGCAATGTGCGGGCACGCATCGTTTGCCAGAGCTTTGACGCAGAGCTCATTTCCATCGCGCACTGCTTCACGACGTGCGACGACCTGGAGCACGATGAGACCGGATCGCTGCAGCTGCACAAGCCCACGGCCATCTCGCTGCAGGACGACCGGCTGCACTTCGAGTCGTCGACCGTGTGATGATACGCATGGGGTTGCAAAGAGAGACTACCTACCCAGACTGGCGCTTGTATATCTACTACTTCTGTCCTAGCGCGCTCCAGCCGCTCGCTCGCAGCAATTCTTCTTCTTTCGTTACTTCGCTGGAAGTCTCGGAAATAAATAATCTGTTCTACACTGTACTGGCTCGAGTGTTGTTGTTGGCCTGCGCGCCTGCTACAACTCACTGCTCCGTGTCCAGTTCACTGTGGATCGGAAGGTCTCGCACTCGTTCACGGCGTTTTGGAGGTCGCGGCGGTACTCGAAGGTGCTCTGGCAGTCGCGGCCGCAGAACGCGCTCGAGTCCGACGCAACGGACAGCGGGCGGAAGAACAGCAGCCCGCAGTTGTAGCACGTCACCTGCGCGGTCTTGCGCTGAGCGTGTGTCCTGAACGCCGGTTGCATTCGGACGTCTGTGGGCGCCCACTCTGCGGTCTCCTTGATGCACTCCTGGCGCGCCTGGTACTGCTGCTGCTGCCGTCGCCACTGCGCTCGCGCGCCGGCCTCCTCCAGCTCCTTCAGCACGTAGACGCGCTGCCAGTCGGCGCAGTAGCTGCTGCTGACGGCGGCTTTGGTGTCCGAGCTCGTCGTGGGTGTGTCCTCCTCCTCCGCCGTCGCCGCTCGGCTCTCCATGTCGGCAGGACACGAACTTGCCCTCGGTCGGAGGTGCAGCCGACGCTGCACGAACCGCCACGCGCGCGCGTAGATGCTGCTGTCCTCGTCGGCGCTGGCGCTGCTGCCGGCGGTGCACGTGGTGGCGGGGGTGCACGCTGCCGCGCCAGTGCATTGCGTCGGGGAGACGCGCGGGTTGTTCGTTGCTGCTCGCATGGCGGCGGTGCCACTTCTTGTTCGGTGGGTTTCCTCTTTTCTCTCGACGTGTTGCGTTGTGAGAGAGAATTTCGGGTTGGTTGCCCCCAAGTCTGTCTGACTCGACTGATCTGAAGACGAGCAGCTTCGTTTGACGGATTGCGAGCCACGGGACGGGACAAGCGTCGAGAAGCAAGAGAAGCACCGATGGGTTCTCTCGGTGGCAACTCGGCCACTGACGAGCCCCGACGCAGGCATCGGAACGAGCCAACATCGGAACGAGTCAGAGCGTTTCCCCCACAAAAGGCAACGCAGTGTGGAGACCAGAACTTAAGTCGCTGCCGCTTCAAGCGTCCACCTCAGCTGTCCACCTTGCGTAAACATGGCTCACCTTGACTTTCTGTTTGTACAGACAACCTGGCCAATTTAATACTTGTCGTACCTAATATCCTGATGTACTTAATCACTTATCGATCCACCGACTCGGTAGTCAGGATTAAATATCGAGCTTAATTAATGCCTGTCAAACTTCAAACTTAATGCTCGATTGGGAATTTTTCCAATACATTTGCTATGTAACATTTGCTCTTTCATACTTGTTCAGCGCCACAGAGTAGTGATCAGTGCAAATTTTACATAGCAAATGTATTGGAAAATCCCAATCGAGTGATATGATATACAAAAAGATGAGTTCTTGTCGTGTCATTCGAAGATTTTTCGCTTCTACTTGTCCGTCAGGCAGCAATCGACAAAGCAATTTGTAAGGATTGTAATTTGAGCAGAATTTAGGATGGCAACGGCACCACGGCTGTGGACACTCTAAGGTGTGCTTTGAGCTAATCGGGCAACGCAACAAGGGAGGGGACGGGTGTGAGTGGCACTTCCTGCCATGGATAAGTTGACCACAGCGAAGCAAGTTACGGAGCTACGACTGGGAGAGTGTGCTCCACTCTTACAAATTCCAGTACCTGCAGCTTGCATCCGGGTCCCTCTGTTGTCTAATCACCCTGTTTTACTCGATTGGAAGTGTGTCCACCGATGGTATTAAGTTGGGCAGGGTTTTCTGTAGGAGAGCAGAGTGAATGCGGGTGAAGCCATGCGACATGCGCAGTGATTGCGTAGGCTTGGTGTGCTGGCGCCACCACAGACCGCCCCTCAATCCGCCACCATGTCCGCCATGTTCCCGCGTTCGCGCTGCCTGCTGCCGGCTCTGGCGGCGCCCGCCGCTCTGCTGGCCGTGAGCTCCGCCCGCTTGGAGGCCGAAGCCGCGGAGCCCTCGGCGCCCGCCGTGGACTTCGTGGGCGTGTTCGTGGAGAAGGAGGCGGCCGCGCGGCTGCGCCAGCAGTTCCCGGCCAAGTTCGGCGGCGCCGACGAGCCGCTCGTGGTGGTGCTGCGCTTCCAGCCCACGGAGCAGGAGCAGGAGGCCTTCGCGCCCATCCTGGGCCGCGCCGCCAAGCTGCGCGTCAAGGGCGTGGCCGAGGACGACCACGCGCAGACGGTGAGCGCTTGCGCGGCGGACGATCGCCCCGCTTCGGTGCTAACCTGTGGCTCTGTACGTGGCTTTAGGTGCTCGTAGCCGTGACGACGGAGACGGGCGAGTCGCTCGAGTACGAGGGCGCCGCGGAGCCCGCGCACCTGACGCTGTCCACGTCGGCCGGCGGCCTCAGCGCCGGCTACTCGAGCGTGCTGCTGGAGCGACTGCGCGCCAGCGACAAGCTGCGCTACCTGCTGGACGAGGACGAGGACGAGGAGACGACGACCCAGTGGACCGGAGAGCTGCCGGCCTTCGACTCAACGCACCTGCCGCTGTTCAGCCCCTTCCCGGCCGTGGAGGCCACGGTCTCCAAGGTGGACGCCAAGCAGAGCGAGCATCTGGCCCTGCAGGGCACGGTGTGTCTGGCGTCCCGCTTCGACGCGGCCACGGGGGAGTGCCTGGCGCCCAAGGCCGAGTGCGGCTTCTGCAAGTTCATGAAGGCCGGCCCGTGCGGCCAGGAGTTCACGGCCTGGGAGGCCTGCCTGGACCGCTGCAAGAAGAGCGGCGACGACTTCATTGACAAGTGCGGGCCGCAGACGCTGGCGCTGCGCGATTGCGTGGACGCCAACCCGGAGTACTACCACGTGCTGCATGATGACCCCAAGGAGGAGAAGAAGGAGGAGGAGGAGGCTGCGGAGACCGAGCCTGAGGTCGAGGAGAAGAAGTAAGTTACAGCCCCCCCCCCGCCACACGAGGACTTAGAGAAGCAAGGCTGCTTTCCTCGCGCGCGTACTTGGCTAGGCTAGCTAGAGGCAAGAGCCCCGTTCAACACCGGCGCAGTTTTCTATAAGTGGGGGTGGCTGACTGGTGGTTACCCCCTGTGTCGAGTTTATTGACCGTGTGCGTTCCTGTCCAGGCTCAGCAACGCAACGCTGCTAACCGGATGATCGCCAATGGATCGCAGGCACAGCGTAAGTTCTCTGCTTCGGTCGCCTGGAGCCCCGGACAGGCTCAAAACAGGACTGTGCAACGATGCTCTACCAGCGGCGAATTTGTGGGATAAAGCTGCAGCTCCACGGCGACTGCAACTGGTACAGCTTCCGTCAGGGCCTCTGTCTGCCCCAAAGAAGCTTCAACAGCAGCAACAGGACGTGAGCCAGAACCAACTCTCTGCTTCAACGCCATCCCAGTCGTTACGCAGGATTCCATCGGGGGTTCGACTTGCTAGAGGAAAAACCAAGCGCGTCACCAAAGTCCCCAAGCTTGCATTCGGCCAGACCAACAGCGGAAAGCGAAGAGGAAGGGACGCAATCTCGAATCAATTCAGCCTCGATGGGGACGCAGAGGAAGGCGCACGGCAAGTGAACGCGGGTGTGTACCTGCTAGAGAACTTGAAGACTGGTCACCGCTACTTCGGAACGACCTGGGACTTACAAAACGCTGCTGCTCAGAATTTCCACGACCTAGAGCTTGGCGTGCATCCGCATCATGCGTTGAGTACGTGCTTCAAACTGTACGGTGAGGTTGCTAGTGGCATCCGCTTCCGCGCTCTCGAGCATGTTAGTCCTCCGTCCTCACCGAAGCCACAATGTTCTACCGACACGGCCAGAGTGAAAAGGAGGAGGATGAAGCGCCGAGCTGCTGATACCAACGAAGACGGCTTCGACGTTCGAGCCATGGAGCGAAAACTAGCGGCTCGACTGCGGTTCCACCAGCGGAAGGTGGTTCGACGTGCTGCGTACAAGATGGTCCGTCGGTTCTTGGTGGTGCCCGTACTAGCGGGTGCCTGGCCTCACTGGGTTCGCGCCACGGAGGACTATGCACTTGCCGAGCGTATTGCTGCCACAGTAGAGATACAACGCGTGGCTCGAGGCCACCTCGGCCGAGTTGTGGTCGCTGGAATACGTCGAGATCGAGCAGCACGCATACTGCAGCGGTTCATGCGACGCTGTCACTTGACATTAGCTTGCAGGCGGCGGGCACGTGTTCTCCGCGAGTCCAAGGCTGCCAGTGTTATCCAGCGATCGATGCGCGAGTTTGTAGCTCGTCAGAAAGCGCGAAGGAGGCGAGATGGGGTGCGACGGTGGCTTGCGGCACGGAAGTTGCAGGCTTCCATTAGAGGGCACCTAGCTCGTTGTCTTGTTGGCCGCATGAGGCTGGATAACGTTCGAGTACGCGCTGCTATCGACGTACAGCGTACGACTCGGGGGCATTTAGCTCGGTTACGAGTACAGCGTCGACACCAGCGACGCATTGATGTGAATGCCGCCACGCAGATTCAGAAGATTTGGCGAGGCTATGCGGCTCGAGCTCGAGCTACGCTGCAGCGGAGTCTCGGAGGAGCTCTCTCGACTCACCGCCGTCTAAAACACAGCCCCTTAGACGAACTGAGAGATGACGCTGCCAGGATAATCCAGCAGGCTTACGGCCGGTGGACAGCTCGGCGTTTGCGGGAGCAACACGAAAAGGCCACAACGATCCGCATGGCCTACCGCAACTACGTAGCCAGGAAGTTTGGCTGGGCTGCCACGACGGTGCTCCTCGAGACGTCGATGGCGAATCGTATTCAGCTTGCGGGGCGCCGATGGATGTTTCGGCGCGGGTTCCGCCGTGTGGTCAATGAATATCGACGCGACAAGGCCGCCCTTACCATTCAATGCTTCACTCGCCAACATCAAGCCCAACGAAGAGTCCACGCACTGAGAGTGAAGAAGCAATGCGCAGTGGCGATCAGGCGAATACAAACGTTCTGGCGAGCATGGTGGGCGCTGCTCAAGCTACGAGAGCGCATTGTAACGAGGAAGCGCGAGCGTGCAGCCCAGCAGATCCAGACAACGTACCGTGCATGGGTAGCGCGACGCGAATACCTCGCCATCCGAGATCTCGCTCGGCGCAACCGTGCTGCCACCAAGATGCAATGCATGTTCCGAGCGCGGCAGGCTCGACGTGAACTGATGCGACGACAGGTGGTCCGGCGCATGGGGGCTTGCGAGAACTGTCGCGCGCAACTCGCGACTGTGTACCATTTCGAAGCGGAGAGCGAGCTCTGTGCTGCCTGTTGTGATGAATTCGCCAGCTTTGATGACGCTGTTATGGAGACCATTGATGTGAATGTGTGTCGCCGCCTTCAGGTGCCTCTTGTGAGAGCTCAGCGTGCCTACCGTGCCTTCCAAACCCGGATGCAACTCCAGTTCGGTACCTGTACGCTATGTGAGAAGCATGCTGTTCGCAGAAGCTGTTGGTCCTGCTTGCATGGCCACGGCTTCATCTCAAGCGAAGGCAAACGTAGTGCGGTGGGTTTGGCGTTCTGTCGGTCTTGCGATGCACTGTTTCACGAACGCAAGCTGTCCACTGGCGCGTCAACGTTGCTTTATCATGAGAGGAAGGACATTGAGCGTGCGTACGCCGAAGATGCTGCTGCTGTGACGATACAGAAGTACTATTGCCGGTTTGCCCAGCACGATACACTTGCCGATCTGCGCTTTGCTCGGCAGACAGCAGCAGCAAAGCGTGTCCAGGAGTGCTACCGACGGCACCGACAGCGTAGAATCACACGTGCGATCTGCGTGGCTCACAGACGGCAGCAGGTGCTAGAGGCTGGTGCTGCACTAACGATACAGCGGGTGGTGCGTGGCCACTTGGCACGACGGGAGCTCCGACGCCTCAAGCACGAACGTGACAGCACCATCAAAATCCAACGCGCGTTTCGTCGGCATCAAGCAAGACGCGTGTACAATGCAGCAGTTGTGATCCAGAGCCACGTTCGCGGTTGGTTGGCGCGACGTGTGGCTGACACTCTATGCCAGAAAAGGCTTGAGAAGCAGCAGAATACTGCTGCGTGCTGCATTCAGCGCCACGTACGCGGGTTTCTTGCAAGGCGACGCGTACTGCACATTCGCCAGCACAACACGGCGGTGCTCTTGCAGTCCGTCTGGCGTGGATATGTCGCGCGGTGCCAGCTCCATGCTCTGCAGCTCGAGAAACAGCGGAAGTTCAACCAAAAACTGCGTGCGAGACTCAGTGCCCTTGCAGCACAAATTGCCGAGAGCGAACGGGTGGCAGCCACGCGGATCCAGACAATGGCGCGTGGGCGTCAAGCTCGAACCGAGTTGCACAGCCGAAAACTCCAGGCTGCTAAGAGCGCGCGCGAACTGCTTCGTGATAGTGCTGTGGGGCTCGAAATGTCCAGCGCAACCTGCATCCAGCGTCGTGTGCGTGAGCGTATCACAAATCCTGCCAGTTGCCAACGACTTCGCGCCCAATGCTGTGCTCGGTGCTTCTTGAGTCGGAACACTGTGACGCGTATGCGGCTTGAAAAGCGGTCTGCTGTGCGGATCCAACGCGCGTTCCGGTACTCCCGTGCAAAGCGGAGACTTGCTCGACTTGTTGATGCCGATGCAGCCGAGGATACCGCGACGAAACCAGCGTCTGCGTGGGTCGAGCTCTTTGACGAGTCCAGCGGATACGTCTACTATTACCACACCGAGACTGGCCAAAGTGTCTGGGAACGCCCTCTGGAGATGGATGCTCCGACCTGGTCACCTGAAAATGCAACCAGCGAGAATGCCGGCGAATGGGTCGAGTACTGGGACGAAAACGTGGATGCCTCGTACTTCTACAACGTCAAGACCGGCGAGGCCACGTGGACGACACCTGCAGGCTACCAGAGCAGCAACCAGGAAGACACCACCACTGCAGAAGCCTGGCCGCTGGAAAATGGCGGTGCGTACTACACGCTCCCGCCACGCTCGAAGCTGGAGCCGTCAGCGGAGGCAGGAAACCAGCAAACCGAAGCCTACGAGGGCCAGTACTACGCACCATACGGCTACGAGTACGGCAACGCCGACGCTTATTACGGCAATAACAACAATGGCGAGGGCGGCTACTACTATGTTGCAGATGATGGAGCGGCATACGCGTATCCCCTAGAACTAGCAGACAACGGACAGTGTGAGCCGGTTGACACTGAGTACGACATCAACTACAAAATTTACCTGACGCAGATAGAGCGCGAGGAGCAGGAGCAACAGCAAGAGGACCAGCAAAGCGAACAGCAACAGAGCCAGAAGCCCAATGACGAAGACGCTTGAATAGACCCACTACGTCGTTGCAGCTTGAACTTTCATTTATTGACGAGCTTGCTGGCTGCCCCTGGAATGCTTCTCTACATCGCGTCTACATACAAGGGACAGCAGATAAACATACCGCAAGTTCAGGGCCTGTACGAGCTTACCAGGAAGGCTGGTAGGCCTGCGCAGCCTGGTTGGCCATGAGGGAGGCCTGGTTGCGCTGCTGCTGCTCACGGTCGCGAACTTGTTGCTGGCGCAGACGCGCAGCCTCCATGTTACGCGCGACTTCTTCTTCGTCGCTCTTGGCGAAGTTGAAGCCGCAGCCCATGCAGAACTTGGCCGTAGACTTGCACTCCTTGCTGCAGGTCGGGCAGTTCTTAGCGCTGGGCTGCGGCGAGGGCGCCGACCAGGACCCCGACGTAGGGATCGGTGCAGGCAGCGGCACGGATGTGTACGACGACGAGGACACCGACGAAAACGAGGACGACAGACTCGGGGTCGACGCAGGAGGTGCCGCAACTGCAGCCACCTTGGTCCCGCAGTGTAGACAAAATTTCTGGGTCGGCTTCAATGGCTGAGTGCACTTCGTACAAGCGCTCGGAGCTGCCGGGGCTGGCTCCGAAGTAGAGAACGAAGATGCCGAGCTGACAGAGGACACGGGCGACGGGGACGCCACTGGAGCCGGAGGCGGAGCAGCAGCAGCAACCTTCGTACCGCACTTGGGGCAGAATTTCTGCGTGGCTTTGAGTGTGAAATGGCACGATGCGCAGTTGTGGTCACCGCCAAGAAGCGACGACGATGACGACGAGTTGGATGCAGACGAGTTCGTGCGCTGCAGTGGTGCCGACGAAAAGCTGTTGCTGGGGGTGAAAGGGGCGGGCGACGAGAAGCTGTTGCTAGGAGCGACAGCAGCAGGCGTAGCGGCCGCCTTGGTTCCGCACTGCAAGCAGAACTTCTGCGCGGGCTTCAGCGCAGCATGGCAGCTCACGCACGAGTTGGACGCCGCAGGAGCTGGCGCGGAAGCACTCGAGCCCGCCGACGACACCGACAGCGTTGACATTCGCATGGCTTCCTGACGCAGCTGCTCCTCCTGTCTCTTGGTCTCAAACGCCTTGCGCACTTCCTCCTCGGCCTTACGCCGGTTCTCTTCGCGTCGTGCCTGTTCCTCCCTGAGTCGTTTGGCCTCCTCTCGCAGCCTCTCCTTGGCCGCACGCTTGGCTTCCTGCTTCTTGAGCTCCTCCTGTGCCGCCTGTGCTTCTGCGCGCAGCCTCTCAGCTGTGGCCAGCTTCTCCTGAGCCAACCTCTCGGCCCCCTCACGCCGTTCACGGGCCGCCTGCGCCACCTGCAGATGCTGCTGTCTCTGGGCCTCCAGCTCCTGCTGTCGGCGTGCGTTCTCACGCTCCACGGCCGCCCGCTGCTGCGCCTCGTAGTCCGAGATCGCGTTCTGCGCCGAGAGTCTCATGGCCTCCGCTCGGTCGCGAGCATCTTGAGCCTGGCGCTCCGCCTCCTCGCGACGGCGCGCGGCGCCGTCCCGCTGGGCGTCAATTGACCGTCGCTCGTTCTCCGCCGCCAGGGCGCGCGCCTCGCTGTCCCGCGCTGCTTGAGCCTCCACCTGCGCGCGCTGCTGCGCCTCGTACTGGGCGATGGCGCCGGCCGCCTCCTGCTGACTGGCATCGGCGTGCACCCTGGCCTCCTGGGCGCGCCGCTCGGCCGCCTCACGCGATTGTCGCGCGTCCTCCACGCCCGGAGCCGGGGCGAACGTCACGTGACGCGCGGGGGCAGGCGCGGCCGGCGCGGCGCCGGGAATCGCTTCGCCTGGGGGGGCACAGTGAGAAGATTATGATACATTCGTTTTATCAGGTTGTAGGGGGCGTGTCTGGGCGATTTCGGCACGGCTGGAGAGAGGAAGACGCACCGCATTCAGGGCAGAAGGCCCCCTGCAGGTCCGGGGCCAGGTAGGAGCCGCACTCGCCGCAGAAGCCCATGGAGATGCACGTCGAGGAGGGAGGTCTTGAGGCCGATTGTGATGTGGCGTTTGTGTGACAAGTTCATGAAATACTGCGTGGTGATTGGCTATTAATCGGGCGCCTAGGTTGAAGCTGGGGTACCGCGGATCATCTCGGTAAGTACGATCGTAGCATCGTGGTGTACCCATCTCTCCACCCCTGTCCAAGCCGATACGCCCCCTCCGCTCCTTTGGCTGCTCGCCACGTAAGACCCGCAAAAGCTCGACAGCGCCGAGAAGGATCTCCGCCGGACTTTGAGGCGACACCGCGCGGCCCCCAGCTCGTTCCTCGCGCCGCTCTGTAGCTCGCCGTCTCCGCACGCGTCTCGTCCATCCAATCAACCAATCCCACCTGCTAACTCCACCATGGGCGCCCTGGACGTGCTGAAGAAGTGGGACTTCTACAAGAAGATCCCGGAGGTGCGCTTCGTCACGGCTTGCAGCCGCCTTGTTGTCCATCCTATCGACCGCCTAACGTTGCTATCATTGCGGCGCATTGACTGTGTGACTTGCAGGACCTGACGGTGAGCACTCTGCCCGGCGTGAGCCTGTCCATCGCCGGCTGCTTCATCATGTTCCTGCTCTTCATCCTCGAGTTCAACAGCTACCTCACGGTGGACTACAAGTACGACATCGTCATGGACGAGGGTCTGGACCAGACCATGCGCATCAACTTCAACATCACAGTGCCCGACCTGCCCTGCGAGTTCGCGTCCGTGGACGTGTCCGACATGACGGGCACGCGCAAGCACAACATGACGTCCAACATCTACAAGATCCGGCTGGACCAGAAGGGCCGCAGCGTCGGCCTCGCCCAGGAGACCCAGATCAAGCCCCAGTTCGCTGAGGACGCCGAGTACGGCGACCTGCCCGATTCGGACGCCCAAGTCACCATTCTGGACGAGGAGACGTTCGAGCCCTTCCTGAAGGAGCACCACTACGTGGCCGTGGACTACTTCGCGCCGTGGTGTGTGTGGTGCAAGCGGCTGGAGCCGGTCTGGACCCGTGTAGCGAAGACGCTGCCGTCGCTGCACTACGGCCAGCAGGTGCGCGTTGCGTCCGTCGACTGCCAGGCCCACCCGCAGCTCTGCATGAAGCAGTTCATTCGCGCGTACCCGACCATTCTGTTCTACAAGGACGGCGATGTGTCCCCCGTGGAGATGTACTTTGGCGACCGCACGGTGGAGGCCTTTGTGGACAAGTTCAAACAGCTGATGGCCGGCGAGGTGGACGCTGTCGAGGCTCGTAAGAAGGAGCTGTTCGAGCAGGACAAGAAGGATGCGCATGAGCAGGGTCGTGCGATCGCCCGCTCGGCCGTCGGCCCCGAGGGCTGCCGTCTGTACGGCCACCTGTATGTGAAGCGCGTGCCCGGCAACTTCCACGTGCACTTGGCGAACCCGGCGTACTCGATGGACTCGTCGCTGGTGAACGCGTCGCACACGGTGAATGAGCTGTGGTTCGGCGAGCACCTGGCGCCCGGCGAGATGTCGAAGCTGCCGCGCGAGGCGCAGACGCAGCTGTACACGCACCGCCTGGACGACCAGGAGTTCACGTCGTTCTACAAGAACCACACGTACGTGCACTACATCAAGGTGGTGACCAACTCGTACGTGCAGAGCGACGGCCCGGCGGTCAACGTGTACAAGTACACGGCGCACTCGAACGAGTACCTGGAGACGGAGGACCTGCCGTCCGTCATGTTCCGCTACGACCTGTCGCCCATGTCGGTGCGCATCTCGGAGGACGCGGTGCCGTTCTACCACTTCCTCACGTCGGCCTGCGCCATCATCGGCGGCGTCTTCACGGTCATCGGCATCGTCGACCAGATCATCCACCAGACGGCGCGCGCGCTGAACAAGAAGGTGCTGTAAGACAAGAGAGACGCACGCGTTGGGGAAGAATGGCAGCAGCAAGTGCAGGATGATAACACCAGCGCCTCGCTAACAACAGGTAGAACTGCCACCCAATCCACGTTAAAACCTAACATGTTGGACAAGACGGATAGGACGGGGTATTTTCGTACTTACAACAGAGTGCGCCGACCGAATCAGGCCCTCCATATTCAAATCTCCATAGCGCCAATGGAGGACGCTCCGCCGCCGCCGCCGCGCGCGCCGGCCAACAACATCTGGCACGTGGACTACAACGCGACCGTGGCCAAGGACGCGGCCATGGGCTGGCAGGGCATGGGCTTCGTGCTGGGCTTCAACGGCGTCATGTTCCTCGTGGCGCTGGCCGTTTTCCAGGCGGGGGCGCGCAGCACGCGCTTCAGCCTCTTCCGCTTCGGCTCCAGCTCCATCCTGTCGGCAAGAGCGCAGGAGGCCGCCCAGTTCACGCTCAAGAAGTGGGGCGACCTGCTGTGGCGCACCCCGATCAGGGACACGGACGTGGAGCTGCAGCTCGGCCCCGAGGGAACCTTCTACCTGCTGTACCAGCAGTACACGGCGCGCTTCCTGGGTGTTCTGAGCGTGGTCGCCGTGCTGGTGCTGCTGCCCCTGTACCTCACGATCGGAGCCAACGCCATGCAACAGCTGGAGGCGGCTGCAGAGGCCGCGGTCAAGGGAATCGAAGCGATCGCGGATGGGTCGACGCGAGGAGCTACGGACCTCTTCGCGATGGACGGAGACGACATTGCTGCTGCTGGTGCTAGTGCCATTGGGAGCGGCAGCGCGGCAGCTCCAGACGACGACAACAAGTGGTGGTCCTTCGCTCACGCCACCATCCGAGTCATGCCGCACGAGTCGCCGTACCTCTGGGTGCCGGTCGTCACGTGCTACTTGACGACGCTTGTGTTTTTGGTGTACTACAGGCAACTGAGTGCGCTGGCCACGATCCCGACGCACAGCTCGAGGAGGTCGCGCAAGCTGGCAGGATTGACGCAGCGCTCGTCATCCATGATGTCCAACGCGACCAGCGTGGCGACGGCGGGACAACCCGCGGGAGAAGGCGACAAGGGTAGTAACGCTGGCGAGGAGGCTGCTACGCCGGAAGTTGTTGTTTCGCCGACGAAGGTGAAGTCCGAACCGGAAGACCCGGAGAAGCAGCCTCTGCTCGCGAAGGAGAGGGAAAAGGATGTGGCAGGGCTCGAAGAGCAGAAGGCGAAGACGCCCGAGCGCACGCATCTTGTTGGAATGCAGCCGTCTGCTCTCAGCAACAGGTCGCTCTTTGTGAACCGCGGAGTTCCCAAGAACCTTCGCGAGCAGCGAATGCTGCGTCTGCTGGACGAGGTGTTCCCTGGCTACGTGGAGGACGTTAGCGTTGTGTTGAATCTGGCCGAGTTCCACGGACTGCAAGCGCGTCGCCGTCGTGAGGAAACGGATTTGGCACGCACAAAGATTTTGCATGGACGCGAACTCAACGGCGAGAAGCCGTCGTGGTCGCTTCGCTTGTTGCCTGGTGGCATGATGATCCCTTCGCTTCGATTGCTGTTCGGCAACTTGTTTTGCTGCTTCAGGTGGTGCTTGAAGCCTGTTCCAATGGAAGAGCAAGAGGAGCAACTTTCAAGCCACATTAAGGAGCTTCGAGAGAAGGAGATGCTGTGTCTGTCGCGCATTCTGCATGAAAACAAGGGTGCTGGGCGCGCGTTCGTGATCTTCAAGTCTGCGAGCCTGCGTGCCCGCTTCGTTCGCCGTGTTCGCAACCAGAGTATCACTTCGATCCTGGCTCGCTTCCCGGAGCATGCGCAGCCTCGGCTGGTGCGCTACGTGCGTGAGCTGGGACTTACGCGGTGGCAGCTGGAGGCCGCTCCCGAGCCTGACGACATTGACTGGCAGAGTGTGTCGTTCCCGTTTGCGAAGCGCACAGTGGTGGTGCTGCTGGTGAACGTGTGCATCCTCGTGGTGCTTTTGCTTTTCACGTCGCCAATTGCCGTGACGTCGGCCATTTCCAGCAGCTCGTCCTACTCGACAAGCGCGGCTCAGTCGCTGTCTGACCTCGTGGCACAACTGGGCGACCTGCTCAAGAGGGTGTCTCCGCGTATGGCAAAGCTGATGGCAAACTACATCCCGACTCTTATCCTGGTGATGATCAACGCCGTGCTTCTGAACGTGCTTCAGATTGCGGGCCACATCCAGCCGATTTCGACGGACTCGGCCAAGGAAAGGTTGATCCTGCGTACAGCCTCGGTGTACCTGATCTTCAACACCATCTTCGTGCCGAGTCTGGCGTTCATGTCCATCGATGCCGTCCTTCTGTACCTCGAGGACGATGGCGAGGTGCTGGGTATGCTGGGCACGCTCTTCCTGCACAACTCCGGCATCTTCTACGTGGACTACATCCTTCAGCGCTGCTTCCTGGGTACCGCTCTCGTGCTGCTGCGCGCCACCGAGTACGTCAAATTCTCGTGGGCGAAGCCGCGTGCGTTGACGCCTCGGGAGCAGGTCCAGGCCGTGGAGGCGGACCAGTTCTACACGGGCACGCAGTCCGCCATGCAGATCAGCACGCTGACCGTGGTGCTCATGTTCAGCACCGTCGTGCCGTTGATTCTCCCGCTGGGCACGCTCTACTTCGTGATGCAGCACGGCGTGGACAAGTACTCGCTGCTGAATGTGCGGCGCCGCATCAAGGGACGCGGTAGCATTGCGCGTACGGCCACCCACGCCACCTGCGTGAGTCTGCTCCTGTACCAGGGCGCCATGAGCGGCTTCATTCTCGAGCGAGGCACCACGACGCAGAGCGCCGCTGTGCTGGTGCTGCTCATGGGCACGTACATCGTCGTGCTGTGGGGCTACGTGCGCGACAAGGAGCAGCAGCACCACATGATCGCTCGCAGCGGCCGCAACTGTCTGGAGCACAGCACGAGCGTGCAGGGCTCCGAGTTCCCGCTGAGCATGCTGAACGCGAGTCTGCAGGCGCTGGAAGAAAGCGGCCCGAAGGACCACGAGGAGGGAGGCGGCGGCGTCCAAGGCGAGCCGGAGGAGCCCCCCGCAGGCGACGAAGAAGCCCCAGCTGTCCGACAGCCGCTGGAGACTCTGAGCGAGTCCTCGGCGCTGCTCCTGTTCCCGAGCAGCAGCGACCCGGACCTGCTGACCGGCCTCGACGCCGACTCGAGCGACCTGTACCGCGAGCCTGCGCTGCGCAAGTCCATGCGCATGAGCTTCGGCCCGCAGGACCTCGGGGACTACGGCACCTGGCGCCAAGTCTAGCAGATAAGCAACAGAACAGTCAGCACCCCCCGTAGTATCTTCAACTTGCTGCCTGGTGTAGCGCACACCATTTCACTTTTAGATAAATAACCTCGTCCATTTCTGGGCCAATCAGCGCGCCAACTCTACCTTTGTGGCGCAGCGATTGGTCCGATCGCCATGGGCCCGAGGTTTTGCGTCTTCTTCCAGCTCGACCTTCATTCTTCATCCCCGCATCTTTGATCGAGCCTCCTGGAGAGCGCCATGGAGACCGAGTGGCACACGCTGGGCAAGGTGCAGTACCAGAAATGGGCCGTGTACGGCATGAGCTGGGCGGCCGAGGGGGTGGCCGATCTGCGCGACTTCGTGGCGGCCTGCGCGCCCTTCGGCGGGCCCGTGGCGCTGCTGCGCGACCCCAAGAAGCTGGCCAAGGCGTCGTCGGACGCGCGCCAGCTGCTGCTCTTCAACGCGTGCGGGCGCAAGCTCGGCGCCGTGGACTGGGCGCCCTTCGAGGACGCGCGGGAGACGCTCGTAGGCCTGACGTGGACGGACGAGCTGCGCCTGCTCTGCGTGTTCGCTAGCGGCAGCTGCGTGGCCCTGGGCATGACGGGCGACGAGGAGGCGCGCTTCACGCTGCTGCCCCCGGGCTCCAAGGACAAGATCGCCACCTTCGAGGCCTGGGGCGGCGGCCTCGTGGCGCTCACGGAGAAGATGGCGCTAGTGCAGGTGCTGGACGTGGACTCGGTGCGGCCCAAAGTGTCGCTCATGCCGGACTGCGGCCTCTCGGACGCCAACCCGCCCACGTGCATGGCCGTGCTGGAGCCCAAGTTCCTCAAGAGCATCTACCCAGAGGTGCTGCTGGGCACCAGCAACAGGTCGCTCGTGGTCGTGAGCAAAGACGGCGGGGCGCAGGACATGAAGCTGCAGGAGTCCATCGCGGCGCCCATCTCGGCCGTCTCCATCGCTCCCAACGGGCTCTTCATGGCGCTGTTCACGCAGGACGGCATCTTGACGGTGCTCAACACGATGATGGACAAGAAGATCTTGTCCTTTGACACGCAGAGCAAGGCCAGTCCGCTGAGCATGTGCTGGTGTGGAGAAGACTCGGTGCTCTTGTACTGGCCCAGCGCAGGCTTGGTGATGGTCGGGCCCTACGGGTCGTGGCTCAGGTTCCCATACTCGGAGAGCATCGTCTTGGCGCAGGAAGTCGACTGCTGCAGAGTGTACAGTGCGTCCTCGCACGATATCGTGCTGCGTGTGCCGACGTGTGTGGAGAATATCAAGGGCGTGGGCTCCACGGCGCCTGCTGCGATGCTGTACCAGGCGCTGGACGCGTTCGATTCGGGCGATGCGAAGGCCGATGAACACATTCGATTTATTCTGAGCCAGAATGCGTTGGAAGACGCCATCAAGGACTGCGTGGACGCTGCCGGTAGCGAGTTCGACTACGCTTCGCAGACAACGCTGCTGCGCGCCGCATCGTACGGCAAGTGCTTCGTGGACTCGGCCATGGATGCTTCCTCGGCTCTCCCAGGAGGTACTGGCACCGGAGGCGGCAACGCTGTGATGGACGCCGAAATGTTTGTGGACATGTGCCGCAAGATCCGCGTGTTGAACGCACTGCGTCAGGAGGACATTGGGTTCCCCTTGACAGTGACTCAGTTCGACCGTCTTACAGCGGAAGTCGTGGTGAGTCGCCTGGTTGCTATGCGCCACCACTTTTTGGCACTCAAGATGTGCGAGTACTTGAAGATCCCTACCGATCGCGTGCTCGTGCACTGGGCCTGCGAGAAGGTCAAGGCGGCTACGTCGTCCAACGTATCAGATGAAGAGTTGGTGGCGCTTGTGCGCAAGAAACTCAAGAACGCGACTTTGGTCTCCTATGCAGACATTGCCAACTGCGCAGAGCGTGTGAACCGGCGGCGACTTGCTACGATGTTCTTAGATCTGGAAGAGAACGCCTCGGACCAGGTACCGCTGCTGCTGTCCATGGGCGAGTTTGAGCTGGCGTTGCGCAAATCGCTCGAGTCCAACAACACGGACCTTATTTACATGACACTCTTTCACCTGGAGCGTACGCTGCCATCTATGGATGAGTTCCGCTACGTGCTAAATCGCGAAGCTATGTACGCCGAAGCTGTAAACCTCATGCTGCTGTACTACCGCGCTACGAAGAACTCGGGCAGCCCTGCGCTTTGGACTGACGTGGCCAGCGCTGAGAACGACCTGTTGCTTTCGTTCAAGACAACGGACGTGGAGGAGAAGACCACAGCGCTGAAGGACGCAATTACGAAGTACACGAACGCCAAGCTGCCATCGCATGCCAAGCTTGCAGAAGAGCAGATTGAACTGCTTCAAGAGCAAGGCAAGCTGGAAGAAAAGCCCGAGAATGTCAAGCGCCGCAAACTCGTGGGTCTGTCTATCTCGAATACGATGAAGTTGTTGCTGCGTGACAGCAAGTACGAGCCGAAGCTGCTGCCGTTGGTGGCGGCATTCGCCAAGAAGTTCAAGATTCCGGACAAACGTTTCTACCGCGTGAAGATCAAGGCTCTTACCGAGACGCGCCAGTGGGACGCGCTGCACAAGTTCTCGATGGAGAAGAAAAACCCGCCGTGCGGGTTCAAGGCGTTCGCGATCGCGTGCCTCGAGGAAGGCGAGAAGCAGCAGGCCGAGAACTACACGGCCCGTATCACGTCTGTGGACGAGAAGTTCGAGACGCTCATCCACCTCGACATGTACAGCGATGCGCTGCAGCTGGCCATCAAGCTCAAGGACCCCGAGAAGCTCACGAATGTGCGCAACCTCTGTAACGACGACAGCATTTGCAACCAGGCCGACAAGGCCGCCATTGAGCTGGGCTTTGTGTCGTAGGGGGAGCAACGTAGTTTTTGGCGGTGCGTCCACGTCGTGCGCGTTTTATAGTGCCGTGCTTGTTGTGGTACGCAGCACTTGACCAGAGGAGAAAACACAACTGGTCGGGTAAGATTGAACACCGAGAACAAGCCCAACAGTCCGTCTCCGTCTAGACGTTCACCACTACCGCCGCATCAAATACACACAGTCAATGGGTAGCCGCGAGTTGTACGGCTGCAAAAATTGCACCTGGCTGCTGAATCAGATTAGCTATGCTTTGGTCATGAGCCAGGTGCCTCGGATTCACCTACGCTGGCGGCCTGAGATCCCATCAAGTGATGGTATCCCGTGTACAGGCGCAAACAAGCATTGACGTGCGGCCTCAACAAACGGCGACTTCTGGCCTGCCGTTACGTGCCCGCGCGCCACTCGCTGGAGCCGAAACTGTTCGAGGTGTCTTCGCCAAGACAAGTGTAGGGACCTCACAGACAACAGCAAGTTGGAGGAAACTCTCTGGAGTCAAGCCTGAGGATGCCCGTGCTCATTCCGGAGCGAACGCTGTAAAGCACGTGCAAGTAAACACCTGAGTGAAAGGTCATCTGACCGTTGAAGTGGAAGCAGGTCACCCGGGTTAAGACTTCGATTGAACGCCCCGGCTTGAGCGGGGCTGGAGCTCTCGGCGCCAGCACTGCCACAGGGTTCTCGTTCACTCGTGCGTGTGCTGCAGCGAGGCAAGCGCCACGCAGGTCCAGCCGACGGGTGCCTCTTCAGTGGCCATTTTCTAGTCGACGTTGCAAAGAAAATCGTGATTACTTTGGGGAACCACAGTGGGACCGTATGATTCAGGGCTAGGGCCATGTACCGCGGTCCGTTGCCCTCCCTGCTTAGCAAAGTTGCCGGCTTCCGCTCGCAGCTCAACGCCGTCGCTGCCTGCGGCTCGTAGCTGCGCGCATTAGGCGCTGCGTGAAGCCTAACGCTGCGCTTGCTTCGGTCGGCTTCGGCGGCCGAAGCCTCTCGTCTCTTTTTTCGAAAAATCCAGCGAGAGGCACGCCATCCTGCCCCTCCAACGCTAGTCGCTCGAGGGGATGGAAGCTGTACGTGGATTGATCTTACTGGTGGTGAACTACATGAACTGGCCGCCCTCGCCGCTGGATGCACTACACGTGGGCGGGGGCGGAACTCGGCCTCGGCCTACTGCATCGGCTGGGCCACGTACTGCCGCTTGCTGGCGACGGCGGCCCCTCCATCTTCCTGCTGGCTGTACCAGGCGTAGTGGTCCGTGCAGAAGTTGTTGGTCCGCTCGGACGCCGGCTTGCGGCACGTCTCGATCGAGCAGCGCTTGCCTGCGTGCGACAATGAAGAGAGAGAAGTTAGCGGCGGCCAGTCACCCACCCGTCGAGTCGATCCAACACGCACCTCCGCCGTGGGCCCAGCAGCGCCCTAGCGAGACGGCGATCTTGGAGCACCCCTCGTTCTTGCAGCGGGTGCCGCCGCCGTGCGACCAGCAGATGCCGCGCGACTTGGCGCGCTTGGCGCAGCCTTCCACCTTGCAGATGGTGTAACCGCCTGCAGTAAAGCACACGAGAGCGAGCGAGTGAGCACGTTGAACCCCCCTCAGCTTACCAGCGTGGCAGCCGGACGCACCATGCTTCCAGCAGAGCCCCCTGTTCTGCGCGCGGCAATTGCAGTCCTCGACATTGCACCGCTTGCCTCCCTGCACAGGAACATCCATTATTTAGCAAGAAGAGTAGCACCGAGCAGCTACACACCACATGCACCCACCCCGTGCCGGATGCACAGGCCGTGATCCACGACATATTTATCGCAGGCAGGCTCCTTGCAGATGCGGGCCTTCCTCTTCTTGCGCTTGGGCGCCGGCGCGGCCGCGTCGCCCTGCGCCTCGTGCAGGCCGCGCTTGGCGGCGGACGTGGGCGTGGCCAGCCGCAGCTCCGTGTCCGCTCGCTGCCCGGGCCCCGGCACGAGGCCCGGCTCCATCTTGACGGCCGCGTGGCTGGCGTCGTCCAGGATGAAGTCGATGGAGCCCTTGGGCGTCGTGGGGGCGCCCGCGTAGCTGCTTAGCGCGTCGAACGCCGAGCTGACGGGCGACAGCAGCGACGTGGCCGGTGGTAGGCGCGCGGGCTCGGCGGACTTGACGAACAAGTCTTGGAACGACATGGCGCGCATGGCTCGAGGCGGCGGGTAGGTAGTTGGGCCTATTGACGCGACGTCGGACTTCTCGCGGATGTGCGCGCTTGGTCTCTTTCTGACGACTGAGCGGCGGCTCGAGTAGCTAAAGGCCTCAAAGGTGCATAGTCCGGCCACATGTGTTTATTTTTGAGCATCTTGAGGGCAACGTTATGTGCCGTCTGAGGCTCTGCAAGGCGCTGGCTGGCTGGACTGGCCCGAAGCCGGAGAAGTCTTCCTGCGTGATGCCGGCAGCTCCATTTCTCTTTCTCTTGTCGCTCGGCTTTAACTGCCACGAACGCTGGCCCGCAGCAGCTCTATGCGATAGTCTGTCGCTCTCCAGCGACGAGGAGCGAAAGTATGTGCCTGTCGTGGACTTGTGCAGATGCAGCTCCGCGCTGGTCAGCGCGGGGCGCGCGGGATTATTAGGCCCTGGTTTCTCCGCCGGTGTCTGGGTCTGGGGATTAACGCTCACGATAATCCCCCGATACAACCCCCGACTGCTGGGGTCTCGGGTTTACCCTGTCAGTGTGCATACCCTATCGAACTCGCTAACTCATGCTGATCCAAACATTCCTCTTGACTGCCAGCGCGCCAACTAAACGTCGGGCCACGAGGTCATGGTGGAACTCTTCGACGCTACAAGGAACTCGCGCTGCGCACCGTCAATGGGGAGCTTCTG